>CM026294.1:3855043-4093934 GCA_014851415.1 Cnaphalocrocis medinalis
CGAGATCTAGTAAGTTATTTTAAAAACGCCTTAAACAGTAATGTTACCTCCCCGGAATTCACCTTCATTTTTTTCATTACTTGCCGCTACGGAACCCTTCATGCAAGAGTCGGACTTTTACACTTGGCCGCTTTTTTAATTAATTTATTTATTTATTGGAAAACACAACAGATTACAGTCATGATTGCATAACATTTACGTTGCATTTTAACATTATGAGCAGGACTGTAGTCCTAAACGTGTTTACACCAATATACACAAGTCGCTTGGTGAGCAATAAATAATGATAATGAATAATGAAAACTAAATTAATTTAAAAGTTTATTAAATTATGTTAGTAAACTAATAAAACTGATAAAACTGATATAATTATAGCATCAAACACTACACGGTAAAAAAGGATTTCTTTGAGTAAGAAAGACCAATTTCTCGAAATATTTGGTAATTTCAAAGAAATATTTACTTAGCATAATGCGATATTTTTAAAACAAAAATACTGGTTATCTTTTTCTAAAACAATATTTTTATTAACAATTAAGAGTAATATTTTTATTTCGAGACTAATTTCTTTTATTGTTTATTAAATTGACTTCACTTAAATCAAGAAATTTTAATCCTCTTGGTTTTAATCTAAAACATCTCAAATCAATTAACAGGTTACTTCGATCGAGATTGATCTTTTGCAAGAAATAGTTTTCTTATTTTAAGAGGAAGATTATTATTTAAAGAGTAACAAATGTTTTTAATTCGAGGAAAAAAGTTGCTCGTAAGGAAAACAAATACCTATAGCATTAAGTAAAGTTTAACTTCAACCAAAACGTTCAGGACTGGTTTTAAGACCTATTATTTTAGTTCCAAACAATATTACGTTAAGGTGATGTAAAAAAATTATCCGTGCAATGAAATACCTAGTTCACTTCGGCGCAAATATAAATTGTACTGCTATGTATTTTGTACTGGATTACCAAGTTATTTGTGCGGTCGTGTTTATTTTCTACATCGCGATGACGAGATTTTTTTCCAAACAATGACTACCAGAAGTCCAATTTGTGAATATTACTTCAATGAGTCATAGATTCTTTATTGTTATCGTGACTCAATTGTGGAGCGTCCCTCGGGCTCGGGAACGTCTGCCACTGCGCCCTGCTTGGGAAAGTGTGTGGAGCTGAGACTATGTTTTTTTTTTATGTGATAGGTAGCAGACGAGCAGCAGCGGTTTTCATGCAATAAACAAAAATGTCAATCGTATATTAATTTTCTTTCATCGAATATCAATTATCACTAAGGCCGATTAAACATTTTTCTTATATGAATAAAACAATAATTTTACTTTGAGTAAGGCTAATCTATACGAGATAAAGAAGAGTTTTCTTATGAAGAATACATTTATTTGACTGTACTAATAGCGATGTCTCGAATAAACAATATAGTGTCTTGGATTGAATTGATACTTCTTGTAACAACTTAATATTTTTAAGAATATTTTTTACTATAACGGATAAAATATTGTCTAGCGTCTATAGGGAGAGAATCATTTTCTTGAATTTAATAAATATGTCTTAATCCAAAGTAATTTATCTTTTTATAAGAAATCTGTTTTTACCGTGTACAATCATTTAATAAATGTCAACAAAAGCGCATGTTAACTGCAGTTGGCAGCCAAAACGGGAGACATAGCCAACCTGTATAGATTAAACCACGCCAAATCTAAAATTGAAGACTATTGAATTAGGTAGATTAATTCTACACGCTTGAAATTTGTATTATTAGATCATTGAGTCTTTTTTGATTTTTGGCGAGAGAAAATATGAGAAAGCCTGCACGTTTCAGATTCTTTCTCAAACTGGTCACTTGTATTCTGAGGGCCTAAATTGAACCCGAATTTACGACCGAATTGGAGTTTCCCTCCCTTTCATAGCGCTTTGTTTGCATGCGACAGATATATTCTTATTCGCTTCCTTCTATGCCACCTGTGTTGGCGCATTTGTATGTTTGTGCAACAACAGGTATTTGTTTTAAACAAATCTGTCAAAGCGTCGCTTGCGATTTGCGAGAACATTTTGTGCTGCCTTATCGGCCTAACTACGTTAGTTATGACTAGATGGCGCCACTGTTCCAATAAGTGTGCGTGCTGTTTTACCTTTATTCTCTCTCTTTCCATGGGAAGACGCAATGGAACATGTTGTTGCATTGCGTGCGTTTGATTAATTTTAACCATTTAGTAATATTCTATATTTTAAAAGAGTTTTGCATTTCGTAAGAGCTTCTACAAACTTTTTAAGTCGTATCTTTAATCTGAGATATAAAACATACTGCTCCGATCTCAAATAACCAAGTAACATAAGTATAGTAAAATAAAGTAAACCCCTAAACCCAATAAAATATTGAGGCAACATATTTTTTTTGCAATTCATCAATACCGATACAAGATTCGGGTCGTATCGTCCGATAAAATACTGTATGAAAAATGGATGAGGTATTTTGTTCCTAATACGAAAAAAGTATTGCTAATCGATTCTTGATAGTGAACCGAATGGTCTAAACGAGGCTGTAGATTGTTTACTGATTCACAAAATATATCCACCAAATACATTAGTTTGTGAAACGGTTTGGCTGCAGCAGTATTTTCCCACAGTATTATGACTTAGTGTAGAAAAGCACCTTCGAGGAGTGTATGAAGTGTACAAGATTTTCGTACATTCGATCATCATCATCAGCTTGTTGTATTCCACTGCTGGACGTTGGCCTCTCCAAATGCTCGCCATTTGATCGGTCTTCGGCTACTCGCATCCAGCTCCAGCCAGTCCTCTTGCGCAGATCGTCACTTCATCTGGCCTGAGACCGTCCTACACTACGTTTACCAAGACGCACTCACACTCGATATTGAAGTCCAATTAAAGATTTTCGAAGAATTTGACTTCAATATCGAGTGCATGATTTTCTAACTAGACAGAGAGACGACAGAATTACTGTACCGTCTGTTTGTGATGCTGTCTATTTTAGTCATGGCGAACCTAGGTAGCTTGAGGTCATTATTCCGGTGACACACATTGCTTGGGCAATGCAAAAACGCATAGTGCCATCTACTGAAATAATGACGAACTGCTTGTTTGTTGTACCCTTAGAGTCCTTCAAGAGCAGAACAAACTCTTTTCCAAAAACCGGCAACAAATCACCTACCTGATTGTAAGCGATTGCCGCCGCTCATGCATCACCAGCGGAGTCTCAAGTTCATAACTTTCCCCTAGATTGGTCCTCCAGTACCTACCCCAACTCGTTCGATAAACATCACGCCGATTTTCTGTGAGGCCGTAGTATCACCCCGGTCGAGCCAGCCCATGCCAAAGCGCGTCTCTCCCCAGTTCTAGCAATACAAAACCGTGTCTTATCTTCAAAAGGTTGTGCCCGTATCCTCCTCTACAAGTATAATGACGAGAATACTCAGCTTTTTATCTCATACGTTTTTCATCTGAATCCCAAATTCAATTTTGTAATGGAATTGTAAAGATATCACCGACTTCGTATTGTGGTTGGTCCCCATTTGTGACAATGTTGGATTGTGGAAAACGGTAAAGTGGATTTGATGTGACGTGACCTTATTTTGTTTGTTTTTTTTTTGTCTTTATTTTTAGCATGGCGCTGAAGGGTTTTTTTTATGTGATAGGTAGCAGACGAGCAGGCGGATCACCTGATGGTAAGCAATTGCCGTCGCTCATGGACACCTGCAACACCAGTGGAGTTACAAGTGCACTGCCAACCTTTTATCCCCTTCCCCCGGGTGGGCCTCCGGTACCCTCACTCACTCGGCTAAACACAGCACAGGGGCAGCTTTACGCCGGTTTTCTGTGAGGCAGTGGTATCACTCCGGTCGAGCCGGCCCATTCATGCCGAAGCGTGGCTCTCCCACAGTTAGCTTAAAGGTTTTTTTTAATAAGTAGGTGGCAGAAATGTGCAAACTGTTCACCTGATGCTATGCGGTTACCGTCGTCGATCGACACCGAATGAAGCATGATCTAGAACTTGGGAAATCTAAAAAATAGACGCAACACGCCTAAACATTTGCCGTTTGTCTTTTATATCAAACAAACTGTCATAAATGTGAATTTTATGTCAATGCAAAGCCTTACATCCGTTAATAGTAGTTTATCACTCATGTCATAATATTCAATTTAAGTATTTCAATTCTAATGTAAAACTTATAAAAACTAGATCAAATTAAAATAGACTTAAATGCCTTAATTGGTAACAAAAATTTTTAAACCTGTTGCATGTTCACTAATTATTCAGACTTCCGTAATAAATTAAGGCGCACGAAAAAAATGTTCAAACTAGACTTTATTTTTGTAGTAGACTTTATAAGTGGCTACTTAATTAATTGTCTATGATAAAAAATACAGTTTTTGACTGTATTTTGAAGTAATAAGACGGTTATAATTTTTTATGACATAACTGTGTGCGTTCTCGGTTTACACCTTACTTCCTAACATCAAAGATGGCGGAATTTTATACAAACTTCCTCATCACATGTAATTCCCTGTTGCAAAACTGTCACGCCATGATTCAGGATTTGAGACTGGTAATTACCAAAAAGTGACTGCCACAACCTTTTAACATGGGCACGAGAACAATTGAGTCATTTTTTTTTTAAGTGGGTGCAGGTCTTATTCAGACCAGTATCACTGCGACCAGTTTGATCTATTGTGATCGCCGCTATGCTACATTTCAGTCTCAAATCCTGCACTTTTAAGAAAGTGAATTAATTGTTTGGGACTGAGATCCTTAGCTTCATTGGGGCTTAGAATGTACTTTCCCAGATGCATGCTACGTTTACGCATCAGTGGTCCGCATTCAATTGAGTCATGGTTCACGTTTTAGAAACCATCCAAAACCTGCCGCTTTCCTCACAATATTTTCCTCATCCTGACTGAATTTGAACCTATACGTCTTCCCATAAAGAATAGGTGTTCCTATTGACTGAGCTTCCGTATCTATCATAATATGCTCGTTGCCACCTATGAGATAAAAAAAAAAGAAAAATATCGCTCTTACACTTGGTCTTATACTCTGCATGTCTCATCTTAATTGACTTCAAATAAAAAAAATCGGTTTGAATTATTTTTTTACTACAATAAATTACATTTTTGTTTGGATTATTCATATTCTTATAAACGGGCCAACAGTGGCGTTTTGGCATCGACTTCGATGTTTTACTCTTTAGGTAAAGAACCCTAAACCCTCGAAAGTTGTGGATGCCGATATTCTTAAACAAGCCAATTCAATGAACAAGAAAATTTGTACAAACCCATTACCATACTCTACACACAAAACCATTGTATGGGTGAAAATATTTCATTCCCCATATAAAAGGGTACCCAATTTTCCACCTTAGCGCTTCCCTTTTCCGTCCCATTCTAACTATATGTGTATACCTATCTATCTCTTTCTTCCCTTTGCAATACCTTTCAAGTTCATCAGGATGGGTTTCCAATAGGCAGGTGGGTGACCATGAAACTGAATTATGTTACGGCGCTTTGAACTCTGTGAACTTGTAATAAGGTTTACATTTTTGTAGTTTGTTTACGAGTATCAATGGATTCTATTTGTTTGCAAGGGTGTATTCAAATATCTGCTTCAAGCAGTAATAAAAGGTCCTTTATTCAGTGGTAATGTTTTTTTTAAAAGATATCAATATCAGAAATGGTAAAGTAAGCTCCTTGTTTTGGCGAAAATGTGTATGAGATTTATAAATTAACTTTTAACTTAGACAACACTTTTTTTCTTATCAGTACGAACGAAATACTTACTTATACGAAGTTGAACCTAAGAGTATATAAATACAAAATATATATAGTGTGAAAACCGTAACTTGAGTGTGCTAACAAAATCGATATCTAACTAAATTTGTTCGGTTTTTGTTTTAATATTTTATGAATACGAATATTACAAAATGTAAAAAAAAAGCGCGGAGTGTCAAAACTAGTTATAATATTCTCTACCGAAATCCGTGTTCCGAATTTTGTGCTTCCACTCTCTAGAGTGCAAAGTTAAAATTGGATTTCCATCGAAATCCAGACTGATTTAATTTAGAACTGAAACTTTCAGGAATAGACTTTTAAGCATGTATTACTACTACTGCATGGTATAAACCCACATGCGACACGGGCGATGGCAGTTGGTTAAGAACGCACCTTCCATACGCGGGGTCATAGGCTCAAAACCCACAGGTTTAAATGATCCGGTACTACCACCACTAGACAAACGGGACGTTTCTTTTTAATCACGTGTTCTACCCACCATTTTGAACAACATTTATTCAACGACATTTCGAAATTCATACATTTTTTTTTTCGATTAGACAATACAAACATGTCACGTGACCGACTTTGTATGAATAGTTGATTTTTTTTCAAATTTCGAAAATTCGTAAAGTGCATAATGGATAATAGAACATGTTATTACACCCTGTATGTTTCCCAAGCCTATTCAAAGAAAATAGTTTCATTCATCAACCCACTAATCCCCAAATTAGCGCGAACAATAAAAAAAACATAAACACAATTTTAAAACTAGTCGCAACAAAGACATCAAACATCGACATGCCAATAAACTGAAAGCAAGCGTTCCACAAACAACATAACATTTTACTATTTAGTTTTAAAATTGCAGGTTTATGGTCTCTCGACGAATGAGCGTAGCTACGTATATCTTTTCAAGGTTGAATATCTTTTTAATAGCACGATGGGGCTATACAAAATTACGCCACATGATACGGGGGCGAGATAGGAGTCTCAAATTTGAGACTGGCTGAAACTCTAAAGGGGAGGTCAAAATCTTGAAATTTGCGTTAATTTCTTCGGCTTAGTGTTTTGGGTGACGCCCCCAGTTAATTATCGTCACCTGTAGCGCTCGCTACCATGAGTTGACATCTAAAACTGACATAACGTAAACTATTGCTCTGTCTTTTTCAAATGCATCACAATGAAAGAGACAAAGCGATAGTTTTCGATAGCGAGAATAGTATTTCAAACTCATGGTAAGGCTACTGGTACTTATAGTACAGGGGTTGCCCTAGTTTGAAACCAGGGTGATTGGTGTGATTGTCTGGCGCATTTATTTTATTTATTAAATTCCATTGCCAAGTAAATTTAGAAAACTACGTTTTCTAAGTTTTCTTGGGTCTGGCCGGTGTTCTGGGTTGACGCCTACCTTTAATTTATCGTTACCTGGTACTCATAGTTTAGGGGTTGCCCTAGATTGCAATCAGGTTGATTGGTGTGATTGTCTGGCGCACATATTTATTTATTTTATTTATTTCTTTCAATAATGTATCGGATACGTTAGTTGTACATACTGCCGATTCTGTGATCAATTTTAGTTCTGTTTATGTACAGAGAGAGCTATTCAATTTTCATAAAAATTGGTTATATATTTTTATTTCCAAAACATGTGTAAAATATCGACATGTTAAATCTTCAGGGTACACGAGGAAGATCCGAAGCAATCTTACTGCGGAAATCGACTTTTAATGTGTTCCACGTTTTCTGATACGATAAAAGTGGATTCAGGATATAACTTCCACATCTAAAGTAGCTTCAAAAATAAAATATTTCAATTTTAGCCAGTTTTTGATCGCCATCAAAGGCACAGTCGGCTACAAAAACATGTATACGCTTTATTTTGTCACAAACATACTTTTACAGGGTGTATCTGTAAACATTTACATCCATTTAACAACGTGTTATTCCAACCATTTTGAACAACATTTTGTTCTATGACTTTTTAAAATTTGTCGAAAATTTTTCATCTTCCCATACAAAACTAAATAAGTCACGTGACCGATTTTCTATGATAAATAGTTTTTTTTATACAAATTTTCAAAAGTCATAGAACAAATGCTATTCAGAATGGTCGGTAGAAGACGTGGTTAAAGGAAAGTAAATGTTCACAGAGACACTCAGTATTTTTCTTTCGTTTAAGAGAAAAGTTCCTTATATATTATCTTCTCACTATGACATGAAACAAAACTAAAATCTTTTTTCATCTTATATTATATTTTAATTTGTTGATATTAAAACTATTGTTGCGAATAAATATATGTACTTATAACATTTTATGTTGACAGACTAGACAAGTTTTCTACCTATGTAGTAATTACAAAAAAAAACTCACAGGTATTTTCTCACTGGAAATAACACATCGGTATGTAACATGTCCTATTAACGCATAAGTACATATAATTATCATTTATTTAATTGATTTAAAAATATATTTATATACATTGCACGGATACTTATTTGCATTTCTAATTTAGCATCTGGACTTTATCTATAAAGGAAACAATAATTTTACATTTTATGTTTATTACAAACTATGTAATTAATGTTTATAAATAAACAATTCTTAATTAGTGTACACGTGCATTCGTCGTACTGAGAGATATACAGGCTGTATCTGTGGACATTATATCCCTTTACTCACGTCTCCTACTATCTACTGCAGGAGATCTAAGGTCACGGACATAACCCAATTGCTTGGCTGAAGTGGCAGTGGGCAGGGCACATTGCGAGGAGAACAGACGACCGTTGGGGTGGAAAGGTCCTTGAGTGGAGGCCCCGCGCAGGAGGCCGCAGCCGTGGCAGGCCTCCCACCAGGTGGACCGAGGATCTGGTGAAGGTCGCGGGAGTCCATTGGATGCGGGTGGCACAGGACCGATCTGTGCGGAGAACTTTGGGGGAGGCCTATGTCCAGCAGTGGACGTCTATTGGCTGAAATGATGTGATGATGATGATGTGACGTCTCCTACAAACCATTCTGGACAAATTTGCTCTCTAAATAAAGCTGCAAAACTACTAGTGACAGTGCAGTCGTAATCACTTTTTTAAATGCATATCAAACAAATGAAGTAAATAAAATTTGATTAGGTTTTACTCTCCACAACATATTAGTGTTTTTTTTTTGCTATTGATAGAGAGGCTTCTTTTTCAGTGCGCAAAATAATGGTCATCGCTATACTTTCGTGCCTCCAGCTTTAATAGATGTGTAAGTAAAAAAATGCGATTCTTTAAAGGTTCATTCTATGATTATATTATTCATTCATTCATACCTGTACAAAGGTACTCTTAACTGACAATAAATATTTTATAACTCACTAATGTCTTGTCGGCAAAAAAGGCTTACTAGATTACACTTGCAACCTTATAGCGATTGATATAGTATTTTTGAACAGCTTTTGTGTATGTTTTTAATTTTACTACATTATTTAAATGTACCTTTTTGCTATAATAAGTTATTAAAACTAAACGCAACGTAACTTCCTCCTTCCTTCGTCTTATCGTGCAACAGTATCAAGGTTAAAAATAGACGAGTTAAAAATAAACCGCCAAAACTGGATAGCCTCGACAGCTTTATCGTTCGACAAAATAAATCTTCCTTTGTACTGAGTATCATACGTTGTGTTACTACATTATGCCGAAATTTCCTCTAATATGGAGTTAAATGTGTTTGATATTTAAGTCTTCCTTTGTACTGACTATCATACGTCGTACATTATGTCGGAATTCTCTCTAATGTGAAGTTAAATGTGTTTGATATGGAAGTCAAAATCGAATGATGGTTTTATTAAATCAAACGTAAGGAACGAGTGATAGTTCTAAATTACTTTGTTTAATAGTATCTTTGGGTAGCATTTTTAATTATTTAATCATTTTCACCCCCCTCCCCCCCTTTTAACCCCTCACAACCCCCTTTTAGCAATATAAGTAGCCTATATCCTTTCTCGGGGTCTAGACCATCTGTAGAGTCTAATCATCTGTATACCAAATTTCATTCAAATCCGTTTAGTAGTTTTGGCGTGAAAGAGTAACAGACAGACAGAGATACATGTACATTGATAATATTAGTTAGGATGTTACAGAAGATAGCCAATAAAAGCACAAGTTGTTCTGACTAACAAGACTCGGGTCAATTTGTACATGGAAATTTAAGGTTTCCAAGACGTAGAAAGACTGTTTAGTGTAAGTATACACATGCCTATAAAATGACAGCCCTAATCGTCTAAAGTATGACAAACAAGCAAATCAACTTAGCGCCTCCTTTGCAATCTGCCTTCACCTTTTAAATGTTTTTTTGTATCAAGATTTTCTAAGAAATTGTGTTTCTCATACTATTTTCGTTCCCATTAGCGGAAGGAAGTGACGGAAAAAGTGACAACAGGAGGAAAATATAAAGAATCTGATGTTTCGACACGCGTTCTCCAATGGATACGCCTTAAAATAGATTTAGATTCAAAATAAAAATACGCTTTAGAAACTATTCAATAATAATACCTACTTTTAGTATTACCGGAGTTATACCTCTTGTAGTAAATATGTCATTAGCCGCAGAACTGACAACCGTTGGAGCCGTTAAGTCCTTGAGTGGAGACAGCGACTCGGTAAGCGTAGTGTTGGACGCCCTGCGACAAGATGCATCATCCCATCTTGTCGCAGGGCGCATTCGAAGGCTGGCTGGATGAGAATGGCCGAAAATTGGGAGCAGTGGCGTGCATTACGGGTGACTTATGTCTAGCAGTGGACGAGTGTGCGTTGCTGATGATGATAAGTAAATAAAAAGTCTACTAGGTAAAGGCCTATATGTATGAGATAAATCTGCATTTAGCGTGGAAAGACATAACTTTTTAGTTAAACTAGTCCATCAAATTATCTGAACCAATCCCCAGTTTTAGGCAATAGAACGTTTCCAGATCGCTAGACTGAAATCAGTGCAAGCAATTGAACCATTATGAATTCGCACCACGATCTGATTGAGGGCTCTAGTTTAATACCGCAACAGCAGAAACGTCGACTGGTAATTAATCGATAGCACCCACTCGAATCACTCATACTATCGATTGCGGTATCGATATAATGGTTGTTATCTATCAATAGTGAAATACCTCAAAATAATATGGTTTGGATTTTGTCGAATATGTCAAATTTGAACGCGATTTGTCTGCTGATAAAATTCAAAGTTTTTTTCCGTTATAGCGGACAAACAAGGAGACGGCTCACTTGATGGTAAGTGATCACCGCCGCCCATGGACATCTGTAACACCTGAGGCATCACAAATGCGTTGCTTGCTCTTAAGGAAGGAATAAGCCCTTGTCTTTCCTTTTTAAATTTTTTTAATTTTAAATTGGTTTTTAGAGCGCATATTTTATTGAGCAATGAAATGCCACGATTTGAATATAACAATCTGGTATCCACGTTTTCTTTAAGGGTTGTCACTGCAGAATGTGTAGACTGATAAAATCTTCAAAGTTTTATTCTGATTGTGAATTTGTTCGTTTTGAGATTTGACAACTTTTTTCAATTTGATAATTGCAAAATTACTATTACAAAAAGAGGATTCAACTTAATTCTGCCTATAAGGATTGCAGCATTTAATCATCAAGTTTTATTATTTCGGATGATAAATAAAATAGTGGTCAGATTTGCTTTTGATATAGGTACCTCTTGGAAAAAAAATTGTTTACTATCGCCGGGAAAAATAACTTAGTCTTGCATCATTAGTTTTAACATCACATTTATGCGGTTACCGTCCTACGAGGTACGGGACTAAATTGGGTCAGCTACGCTTAGGGTTGCCGCATAAAAAAACATTGTTGGCTACAGAAAGTTTTCTATTATATAGTTATATTGTATAGTTATTTCTAGTGTATAGTTATACACCGTTAAATTTTAGTCGTTTTAATCCCGAAGCTATTACGACTATAATAGGTAACAGGAATAAAGCCCATTTAGCATGTTAGATCATCAAAATAGGCAAAATATAAATAATGCGAAGTTTAGTTTAAGAAAATTAAAGGTTATGGGAATTGTATAACCTTTTTGCATCTTTTTCAAAATTAAGACTCTTAAGTTTAAAAAATAAATACCTATTAAAAAACAGAAATGTGAGAAAAATAATTATCCTGATATTATTATTCTATATGTACCACATTTTACATTGATTTTGACCCTTATTTCTTTCCAGAATTTGGTTCTTGTTATTAGCAGTGCACACCGGAAAAAAATGCTAAATTTTTTTGTATAATCCTGTGACATCATTAAGCCTACGTGAAAAGGAACAGGTTCGCGGAATCAAGGATGTCTATTGAGAAATAATAAGAGTGACGAGCGACCTATTCCGATCAAGGAAAGCTTCTTTCTATTTTCCTCCTATTGTCACTTTTCCCGTCATTTGTCACTTCCTTCCGCTTACGGGAACGAAAAATGGGAAAAATTCAAACAGAAAAAGGCAATTGACAGCGTAGGGAAAGCCCTTAAGTATTAAAGGTGTTCCTCCACTAAAGCCATCACGTGATATTTTCCTAAATTTTTTTTCTGTCTAAAATAGACGACGAGCTCTACTAATACGTGACAACCAGGGCTAATATGGCGAGAAATAATATATGATAAATTATTAAAAAAAATATCCACGTAAACAAACCAGAATAAACTTGGTTTTTCCTTTAGAGGTCGAAAACAAATTATGAAAACAACCTTTCACCTACGCACAACCCTACCAATCTACGAATATGTTTTTGTAGCCAATCTTCATAAACAATACATACGATAGGTCTTATCTATCTTCAACATCTATTGTGTCAATATTATCGGCAAACTACACAATAAATACTTATATAAAAAATAGTAGCTCGCCCTCACTTAGTTTTTAGTTTCAAAACCCCTTTCAACCTCCTAATAGACGGCGCTGGTTAGAGGTATAACTCATATTCCATGCCAGGACTTATAACTAAACCGAAAACACGAAACACTTGCGCAATTCAATCAACGTCCAGCGCCATCTATTGGTAGCCAGTGGAACTACTGCCCCGAAACAAAATGCAGGCCAATAATAGGTAATAAAACCATGTCTACACGTAAGTAGCTACTAAAAACATCACGTCACTGCTTAAAACTTCACACGAGGTTTCCTCAAAGGATTTTCTACAAAAAGAACAACGCTTCGGCATGAATGAGCCGGTTTGACCGGAGTAATAACACGTCCTTACAGAAAACTGTGTTTCGCTGCGTTAGTGAGGGTACCGGAGGCCCATCCAAGGGAAGGGGTTTAAAAGGTAAGGAGCTCACTTGTGACACCACTGGTGTTGCAGGTGTCCACGGGCGGTGCTAATCGCTTACCATCAGATATCCGTCTTCTCGTCTGTCTTTGACCCCACTCCGCCTGATGGTTAGCGGCCGTGAGACCCAAAAATATGACATTGACAGGCACAA
Organism: Cnaphalocrocis medinalis; assembly: GCA_014851415.1. Classification (NCBI taxonomy): domain Eukaryota; kingdom Metazoa; phylum Arthropoda; class Insecta; order Lepidoptera; family Crambidae; genus Cnaphalocrocis; species Cnaphalocrocis medinalis. Next base: position 3,868,301 of record CM026294.1, read on the forward strand.
AAGAACAGACAAAGTGTCCATTGAGTCTGTCACTTTTACCTTGCTGAGATGCCGTTTCACGCCCCGCCTAAAAAACCCAGGATTGTAAGGAGGAAACACTTGAACTGAAAGAGTCTACCAGTTAACCTTTGGGTCATGCAGAGTAGACCGCACCACTGTCTTTTCTGCATGACCCAAAGGTTAACTGGTAGAGAATGCCCCTGGGCATTAAGTTCGCCTATTGTTACAAATTTTGTGCAATAAAGTTTAAATAAATAAATAAGAGCATTCCATGACTTGATGGTCTGCCATCTTGTTTTTTATTTATTTATGTTAGCCTATATTGTTCCACTGCTGGGCAAAGGCCTCCCCCAAGTCCCTTCATCGATCTCTATCCATCGCCATCTGTGGCCAATCGATTGCAAAGGTGTTAAGATCGTCACTCCATCGCTTTTTAGGTCTGCCACCTATTTCAGAAAAAAAAATTCTATACCCCAAGCAACCCTACACACGGGCCTTATCTCGCCGCTTCATACAGTTCTGTGTGTGACAGCTTTGTCGGGCGAATGGATCTCTAATGGTTTCCCTACCTTAGCTACGGAACCCTTACGGATCTCAGCTGTCAGCTCTGCTGTCATGATCCTTTTTCTCAAGTGGGTGAGTGGATTCTCTCGTTGATGTTTTACAGATTTATTCGAGTATGCGTAAGGTTTTGCCGTTTTTTTGCATTGAAAATATGTTATACCCATTTTATTATTGACAAAATTGTGTGAACAATAGTCCTGCATCTATCATAATTCCCGATACCTTTCTATAAGCCCGATTGGAGGGAAAGTGGGTTTAAAGTTGGCAGCGTACTTGTGACTTTACTGGTGTTGCATGTGTCAATGGGCGATGACAATCGCTTACCATCAGGTGACCCGTCTGCCCGTCTGCCACCTATCACATAAAAAAAAATAGAATAAAGACGCTCCGTTCGATGCCCAAAGGTTGTCTGGTACAAATCGCTTTAAGCGATAAGACCACCGAAATTTTATAAATTTCTGTAATTTCTAGTTCTCTTTTGTTATTTTTAAATAATACTTTAATGATAATAACATGGTCCACATTGCATGCTGTGGCTACCTTTAATTGTAAGAGCAGTCAACCAATGACAATTTAGTATAATGTTTACTTTAGAAATCTTATGCTGTATCTTATGTTGGTGGTCCTTAAATAAATAAATACATTTTTGTGCAATAAAGTACTCGTATCTATCTATCTACCTATCTACTAAGCAGAACAGTCAAGTGCACTAATAAGAATACAACCATTCAAATATGAACCTTATAGCCCTGGCATAAGAGTCGAGGTGTTTACATTTTATTGCAGGCGACTGTACCTCGGTGGAGCCGCTAACATTTACCCTAAAATTAAACTTGATTTGTTCATCAAACGCAAATTAACACTTTCGCGGCTCTGTAGCTAATAATTTTGTTTGTTTCTACAAAGTTTCGTTGGCAAATTTGTGATTAAATTAGATTGTTCATTCATTATGAATGGATATTGGATTTGAAGTGTGGATTAAATATACGCTGAAACATTGAAGAGATTTAAACAAATACAGGGTGTATCTGTAAACATTTACATCCCTTTAACCACGTGTTCTATCAACCATTCTGAACAACATTTGTTCAACAACTTTTTTAAATTCTTCGAAAAAATTTTCGACTCCCCATACAAAATGACCAAGTCACGTGACGGACTTTGTATGGAAAAATGAAAATTTTTTATGCGAATTTTCAAAAGTCATAGAACAAAATTTGTTTAGAATGGTTGGTAGAACATGTGGTTAAAGGGATGTAAATGTTCACAGATACACCTTGTATAAAGTAAGATGATGATTTTTTTATAAAGAAAGATGATGGTTTGGCAGACGAGCATACAGATCACCTAATGGTAAGAGATTGCCGCCGCATAGACACCTGCTGCAACACCAGTAGAGTCACACTCCTTTTCCCCCCAATTGGGTCTCCGATACCCTCACTCACTCGACGAAACACAGCACAGCGCTGCTTTACGCCGGGCCGTGATATCACTCTGGTCGAGCCGGCCCATTTATGCCGATGCATGGCTCTCCCTCGTTTGAAGTTGTAATACGACACGTAATAGCAAAACGTAAACATTTTTGTTCTCCAAACAGCAAATAAAAGCTTATCACATTACACGTAAATTGCCAACATCACACAAACTCATTTTCTATGATCCCTGCCCAATAAGCGGTATTAAGGCAGTAACCCGATTATTCGCTCTACAGACTTCGGCTGCGCACCTAATTTTAGAACTTGGCTCAGTCGCACCAAACCATGTGAAGATGTATGTACGTACATGTATGTACATTAAGTGTATGCACACTTTACATCTGTATAGCTGTAAAGGGTATCCTTTTTTTTTTATGTGATAGGTAGCAGACGAGCAGGCGGATCACCTGATGGTAAGCAATTGCCGCCGCCCATGGACACTTGCAACACCAGTGGAGCTACAAGTGCGCTTTTGATGGAACAGTGAAAATTAACCAAAAACTTAGGACTTTTCTTATGATATAGGGGGCAGACGAACAGACGGATCATTTGATATTAAGGGGCTATATCGACGAAACTAGCACCGCCAACCTATTTACACTGATTGTGGCGACAATATGATATTTTTTAGAAAGTAAATATCTATAAACTTTGATGCTAATTGGATTTTATAATTACCATACATACATACGGTCACGGTCAAAAAGTGTTTACCAGTTTTGAAATTTGATTCTATATCGCACTTTTTGCACTAAAGTCAAAAATGCCATATCAAGTTACATATTACCTTTTTGAAGTAGGTAAATATGAAAAAAGACACATAAAGAGGATACAATACTGTAAATACTTTGATGCGTTTCTAAGAAAAATATACTTTAACAGACCCTAACAGTCTGTATGTTACGGGTGTTTATCTATTGAGTGATGGAACCTTAAAAAGAAGATTGATATGCCAAAAAGAAAATTAATGGTTCCTAACTGATTATACAAAACTATTTATAACTAGTTATGCCATAATCAACTTGGCGAGATGGATATACTCTCGTATCTGCATCAATAAAGGTCAACCACCCGTTTGACCTAACTTAAGGTCATTACGCACTAAGTGAGCACTATTCTAATTATAGTAGTACTAGCGGCAGCCCGCGACTTCGTCCGCGTGGAAAAGTATCTTTTTACCCCCCTTTCAACCCCTTACAACCCCTTTTTCGCAATAAAAAGTAGCCTATCTTCTTTCTCAGGGTCTACATTATCTGTATACCAAATTTCATTTAAATCCGTTGAGTAGTTTTGGCGTGAAAGAGTAACAGACAGACAGACAGACAGATAGACAGACAGACAGATAGAGTTACTTTCGCATTTATAATATTAGTATGGATATTTAAACTTGTGGTTCGCCGTAGCTCCGCTCGCAAGGAGTTTGGTTTGCCATTAATAGATTTTTACAGAATCTTTTGGAGGGAAAGGGTTAACAGTTGGCAGTGCGCTTGTTGCGACTCTACTGGTGTTGCAAATAGTCAATAGGGCGACAGCAATCGCTTACCATTAGGTGATCTGTCTTCTTGACTGCTACTTGTCACATAAAGATGTCCTAGGTATCGGGACGACCAAAAGGACGCCGTCGAGTGGAGTGTCCGAGATATCGCTGGAGGCACGGAGGCAAGTACCATACAACACTAAATGTTTGGCATAGGACCGAACAAAATGGCGAACTCTGACGTCAGAGGCCAAGACCCACCTTGGATCGCTGAGCCAGCGTAGTAAGTAGGTATCGCAGGAAAGAAGTCGTTGCGACTGATCTACGCAAGAAGTAAGTACAGCAAGACTGACCGAAGCTATGTGACGATTTTTTGTTTCGAAAGCCAAGACTCTGTTCAGTGTATAAACTGGCAAAAAGTAGTTTAGGACCGATCGAAGTGGCGATCTCTTGTTTCAGATACCAGGACTGTTCAGGGTTTATTCTCGTGGACTCAACATTAAAGTCGAATTAGAAATCTGTATGGACGAATGGATGAAATTTCTAAATTCGAAATCAATGTCTAGTGCACGAGAATTGCGCCCCATAGTCGCTGAGCAACGGAGTAAGTGAGTACCTAGTTAAAGCGTGGTATAAAAGTAAGTTTCTCTTTATCAGCTAAGCATTTTATTTTTAAATAAAAATTCAAATGAGGAAAAGCGAGTTTTTATGCTAATCTCCTAACAGATACGAGTAAGTGTGTCTCGAAACAATTGTCTTTTTGTTCCGCTAGTGTTACATCACAGTTAGGCTGACAATCCACTTATCGATATGTTTTTTTTTAATGCTAGCGGACAGACGAGTAGGCTGTATATTACTCCAATGGAGTTATAATTGAGCTGCCAATTTTTAAACTCCTTTTCACTCTTGGATTGGGCTTCCAGTAGGTTTTATCGAGGGAGGGTTCACTCGATGAAATATAGCGCAAGAGTTCACGTCGATTTTCAGTAAGGACATGGAATCATTCAAACATGGTTTTCCCACGATCAAATGGTATTTCATTTCGAGTTTGTAAAAACAATCCAAGTGTCAAAAAAAAATAGATAGATACAATACACTGCTATAACTTAAAATTCAATGCCGTTCCCCTTACAACTGTCCATAAAAAAGAAAAAACATATTCCAACTACTCTAAAGTTAGTTTAGCTTCTAGTGTACAAAGATCCTTATTTTCCGAACGTAAAATAATAAGCATAGACTAATTGATATGACGAATCGTGTCTATTTAAAGACAGGTAACCTCTCCGTTGAGTTCCTTCTTGTATGACTTGCGGAATTTATTAACTTGTGGTATTAACATTGACAATGACCTTTGCAGTGATGTAAGCAAACTTTTTGCACCTTTACAATTACATACAGATTAATTTTAATTTACAATTTAATTAAATCTTAGAAGGTGACTTTTGAGTTTTTCTTGGTTTTTGTGTGTGATAGTGACAGGAACATCGATTATGATGTATTAAAAATAACTAGTCTTCTGTTGCTATACAATTTTTTTTCGTCGTCGAGCATCCTCGTCGTCAGAAATAAAGATTAGGTACCTAGTTTTTTTATAGAAAGAAGCATATAAATAAACGAAAGTATTAAGTATTTTCGATTCGATATCAGATACGACCCTAGTGGCCTTCAAGAAAAGGTCTTATGCCTTCTCTAAGAGCCGGCAACGCATTTGTGATGCCTCAGGTGTTGCGGATGACCATGGTCGGAGGTGGTCACTAACCATCAGGGGAGTCGTCTGCTCGTTTGTCCGATATAATGTAAAAAAAATTATGTACGAAACTTATGCTATGTCCTTCTATTCGTCTGTACGTTCGTAGTCTATCAGATACTCTTATTACTAGAAAGTAATAATTATCATGAACACCCTAGAGTTTCCATTTCCAGTTATCCTGTGAACTACTGGTATTTAAGTACATAAAATAACCAGAATTGCATACATTATTGTTAAATTAATAAAGTGGTAAAATACTTTTATTATAGTTTGAGTGGACTCTCATATACGTAAAGTGAGATCAAAGTAATTTATTCCTCATCACATCTTGTGGGGTATCGTTGAGCAATTTTTTATTTATTATTCCATTCCATAGTCCACCCTATTTTAGTTTAAGAAATTCCTTTGTTAGGTACTAAAATATTGCGCTCTAAAATGCTAATTTTAATCGAATTCAAGTACCTATCTCCCAATTTGTCTCTCCCAAACTGTCGAGGTCAACTGTCGAAGGCAGTAGTAAATTTTACCTATTTAATATTTTAATAACCCGAAATATTTAAGACAGCATTTTGTGGCGGCGGCCATCTTGGATTTGAAATTTATCATATTTTATGTACTTGATACCTTTATCTATATACTTATACTAATATTATAAATGCGAAAGTAACTCTGTCTGTCTGTCTGTCTGTTACTCTTTCACGCCAAAACTACTTAACGGATATAAATGAAATTTGGTATACAGATAATCTAGACCCTGAGAAAGAACATAGGCTACTTTTTGTTGCGAAAAAGGGGGTTGTAAGGGGTTGAAAGGGGGGTAAAAAGTAAATTTTTCCACGCGGACGAAGTCGCGGGCGGCCGCTAGTTGAGGAATAAAGTTAAAACATTTTGTGGCGGAGGCCATCATAAATCAGCGGCCATCAAACATAACATTTCACAGGCTGGATGGTGCATTTGGTAATATGACCATGTCTCATACGATAAAGGTCGTGGGTTCGATCCCTGGACAAATATTCGTGTGATGAACACTTGTGTTTTTTCAGTGTCTGGGTGTTATATAGTTATCATATGTATTTAAGTATTATTTTGTGATCCTCTGTTGTCTGATATGTGTAACACAATTTTTGCTTAAAAGCTAATTAGTACGGAGTCAGGTCAATGTATGAGATGACGTGACAATTTATTTATTTATAACTAATAATATTTCCGACCGCGTTTGACTGTATACATTTTAGACATATAATCACATAAAGAAACAGACATGTTAAACTTATAACACCTCATCTTTTTTGTGTTAAAAAATGAGTCTTCCTAGGAAGTTAAACTTATCTGAAAATGTATGTTTGCCGTACAAGAATAACTTTGCAATCAGTTAGTACAAAGCTGAAAATAGACTTGCTTACCTTGCGCTGTGTATGGCGCTATTTTAAAAACAGCAAACACCTTGTGTGTGCTTGATGTTTATCCGATGTATGGGAAACTTTATTAGATACATACTTGTTAATTTTTTGTTCGATGCGCTTCTATTTTCGCCGTAATTTGTTTTATAAACAGATAAAATAACTAGTTGCTCGTCTTCACTTCCTTTCGTTACTTAACTTAGACCAATACCAATAGATGGCGCTGGGAGTCGATGACACGTCAAAACGTGTACTATAAGATTAACTTCTTTATAAATAGTATAGATATATAGAAGAAAAAGATAGACATAGATATGAGGATAGATAATTGTATTATTTTCTCATCTCTGTTCCTTTCTCTGCTCTCGCTCTCTCTTTCTCTCCTCTCTGTTCTTTTCTCTCTCATATTAGGTTTTATAGACGGGAAAGATTAGTACGCGAAGTCAATTTTAATGTAATTTACTTTAGTACTTTAGTGGCCAATAAATGTTATCTATATAATATTATGTATCTGTTGGTAAGGATATGCTACATACGATAATATTGTAATTGCGTTACCGACTTTTTAAGAAGACGAATGTTCTTTTTATAGTTTTTTTTTTATACAAAGTGTTTCAGGTCAACAGATTACCATTTTATATGGCTTCAACAGACGGAAACGAAAAATTTGTTATTATAATCTTAATTAACATTTTTATTAGACATCTAAAAAGAAATGAGGAGATCCGCGACCCTTAGGGCATGACTATGTTAAGTTTACATTATCTTTCTTATTTGAATAGCTTTTTTGAAGTGTTTAAATAATAATGAAGTTCTTTAAAAGTTTATTTAAGATTAAGTATATTAAATGAGGATTAGATCTTTTTTTTATTTCCTTTTATCTTTTTTAATCATTGAAACGAAATAATCTCAGCAGAACGAAGGTAAATAGCTTTTATTTGATATTTAAACAATGTTGAAATTGTTTTGTATTGAAACGGTAATAAGATTGAAAATTATTTCTGACGTAAAAACATATCTAATGAATGTGTTCTAAGTAGGTACTTTAATAATAAGTACAAAAATAGGAAAATAATTGAGTCTTAAACTCAATTCCTATTTTTACTTATAAAGCCTTTACTTTACTTATAAAGGCTTTATTATAACCTTTAGTTTAAGTATAGGTTAAATATAGAAGAAATAAATATTCAGCGTTCCTACTAAGTTTTGACTCCTTTTTCTAATCTCTCCCCATCTTTATTATGATTATACAAAAAATTACTTATTCCCATTTAAGTAGTTAAAATTTATGCAAAAAGTATCAGCATTTCATATCCCACTGCAAGTCAAAAGCCTCCATCATGGAAATCAAGTCATCGCCACTATATAGTAGGATTAGGCTTAAACACCACGCTTTCCTAATGCGTATTGTTGATCACAAACCCGAGCTATTTTCGAAAAATACGAAATATTTTTGCTCAACCTGGGAATAGAGACTCAGAACCTAGGACCCCGAGATTACAGCCCGGTTCTTAAACCATTACACTAAAGGGACGTTATAAAAGTTATGTAATCTGTATTAATATATTTTCTATTTTAGTCCTCACGAGATAATAAATTAGATTATATAATCAAAACACCTACATCCACCATTTTTAATCTACCTCACCAAGAACCATATGACAACCATTTTGTGCCATTCCTCGCATGCTTCCTTAATACAAAATGAACCTTATCCCAACGACATAAGAGATCAATGGTTAAGTAACAAGGCAAGTAGGTACAGTTACCGTTGATGAAAAAAAAATTGCTTTTATCACTGAATTAAAATTTCAAATTCTCCAGCTCAGAGTACGAGAGTCAAGGCTTGCGTTATATGAAATAACAATATTTTTTGTTATGTACGAGGTTCGGGAGAGCAATTTTGAGGATTTGATTACATAATGCGTAGACTTTTCTTTAAATCAAGACATCGCCTACTAAAGAAACTTATACTTAGGTACACTGTATTTTTTAAGTCTTACTTACTTCAGGGATAGATCGGACTTAGCATTAATAGTGTAACGTTCTTTACGAGGCAAGGGGTCAGATTTGTTATGAACCAACTAATTATGTAACCTATAGATGCAATAAAGGTATCGAGTATTGAGTTACAACTGAGATTTTGTTTTTCTCTACCCGGGAATTGAACCTAGAACCCCGAGATTACGGCCGAGTACTTAAATCACTAGATCAACAGGGCGTTCGCCTAATACGGGATAGGTGATTTCAAACCCGAGCTATGCTTCAAAAATTCGAAACATACTTTTCTCGATCCGGGAATCGAACCTAGAAACCCGAGATCAAGGCCCGGTAATTAAACCACTAGGGGCAATCAGCCTCAACTCTTTATTAAAAGCATAAATTAATTCAAATGTCAAAGTACCAAATAAATTAAGTACTAATTACCTACAATTTATTTACAAGTACAAATAGGTATACTTGTATCTATTTTCTATCCGACAAATTAACATTACTACAAGTTTAAATAGTGGGTTGGGCTTAACAATACTTACATTTTCTAGATAACCTTGATACACTTAGTTTTAGTAGATATTTGACTATGTGTTTCAACAGAAACGTTGTAGTATTATCAATTTTATTCCAAATATCTTAAGGGCCTAAGTTGAATAATATTTAAGTTTTAATACCATTTTCAGAAATGAGCGAAATCCTTCATTGATATTAAAAAAATATATTATAAGTATTATAATAATTTCACTGGTGCATCACTAGAAAGCTGTAGAATTGATTAAAATCTTTATAAATTGCTAAAATGGCGTCTGAGTTATTGAGCCTTCTTTTTGTAAATTTTAAATTTCATCGATTTAATATTAATCATGTTTTAATGTATAATGTAGCCTAATGTCATAAATCTGACAACAATATTATACTAGAAGCAATCTTTTTTTTATGACAAGGCTCACTAAAGTAGCCTCCCAAACGTGAAATCGTAAATGTTAATAGCGGCAGAGATAATATAACTTAATTGGCCGTTGCAAAAATATGTAACCTCTACACAAATAGCACACGTTTTGCTAACAAAAACATAATTCAATGTTATAAATGGCAACACATTCAAGTATATTTTCAGACGAATACAGCATGTATTGGAAAATTTAAATTCTTTTGTATGCAAATTTACTTAATCCGCGTCACAACAAGCCCAAGTTTGTTCAGCTGTATTCTTAACAGACGAAAAACAACGATCATCGCATTCGTTAATTCCAATTTTAGTAACAAATTTTCCTCCAATATTCTTACGTTTCGGCTTAAACAGATAAGAAAACCGAATCCATCACTTTTGAAATATTCAAACACAACACTAACGCACTGGCACACGAGAAAAAAACTTTTACACTATTCCCTGTCAGGGCACAGATTCGATACGGCACAGTTTTAAATTTTTGAATACAGAACACGAGCGAACTCCGACAAAACAGTTTCCCGCGTAAACGCGACCGAGAAGCATACGCCCCCTGCAGCGTCCAAAACAAGACTGATCTCGGAAAATTGCGTACGCTCTCATACAACTCTTGGCGGCGGCGGCTAAAATCGGAACTACGCTTTTCCGATACAAATTTTGACAGCTCCCATACACGGTGGCGCCCTCATATTTAGGAGATAACATTGCCGTTTGTAACCTTACCGCGACCGGTTTTGAAGCCCGTTAAATTATGTCCAAAAATAAAACTGTACGTAAAAAACGCTTATTTCCATAATTATACCTACTCGTTAGAGAGTCAAGTTTATCTCGGTCGAAACATCAAGCGCAATTACTTATATTAAAATGGTTGCAAAAAACGGACGGAATTACACATTTATATAAACCAGTTCTTAATATTGCAACTAGATTGAGAGGTGATATCAAGAATTTATAATAGGATAGGCATATGAATTAATTAGGCTGAGCTATAAGAATAACTCGTACTCGTATTAGGCCACGGCAGCCAAACTCAACTTTTTTATGTGAAAGGTGGCAGATTGGCAGACGGATCACCTGATGGCAAGAGATTGCCACCGCCCACAGACTCCTGCAACTTCAGTAGAGTCAGAAGTGCGCAGCCAACCTTTAACCGCCTTTCCCCCAATTGGGCCATCAGTACCCTCACTCACTGGACAGGACACAGCACAGGCGCTGCTTCACGCCGGTCTTCTGTGATTCCGTGGTATTACTGCGAGCCGATTCATTCATACCAAAACGTGGCTCTCCCATAGTTATATTAATTCAGCCATATATGTAGGTACACAATTACACTGGTTATGTGTTAGAGCTCATTTGTGTGCGCAAACACTAGGAGACCTATTTTTGAATTTTCGCTTCGTCCGAACAAAACTACTCGTTTTGCAAGTCACGTCGTCTCCTAAGTCTCATGATTCAAAATTTTCCCTATTTTTGAAATCACTCGCTTAGGTGCTTAGGGTATTGCCAAGCTTGTCAAAGTATAGTTTTAACTCGTTTCACGTTGATGTATATGCGTCCACTCGCTTGACGGAAACGAGTGGTTTATACCACTCGTTGCAAAACGCTCGTTTTCTAATAATTAAAAAATGCGGATGTCAAAAATCATGCGAGTCACACATTTTTTAGTGACACGACAATTCAAAAATAGGTCTCCAGTACACTCCCACCCTCGTATTCTTTTTCCCGCACGCGTTCCCTTTCTTCTTTTCACGTTCACTATAGAAAGTGATTTGTGCCCAATCGGAGTTTCTCTCCCATTCACACGCACTGTGAGCGCTTAAGTTTAGAATGCGACAGGTATATTCTCATCTGATACGGGACGACTTCATTATAATATTCACACAACATCTCATATTGATTATATTACAATCTGTGGTGCATGTAACTTAATTTCACGCCGTGTGCGAAGAAAAGTGTTTTTTTTTGTTGCTAAAAATACATTCGACCTTTAAGCACAAAATAAATATTGACACAGAAGGCTGATTGCCCACTAAGAGCTAAAAATATGTCATGTACTCACGCATGCGCATTAACGGCCTTTTCGACCACATTAATCCTAACTTATGACATAAGATTGTCAAACTGTCGAGGTCTATGGTAGAGGCCGCGCGCTTATGTACTCATGCCGGGCAACAACCCTAGCATATGTCAATGAACTCTTCTAAATTCAAAATCAAGGCTAAGTCAGACTTCTGTGTCAGTCTTTATTTTGTGCTTTAAGCCTGTGTGAGAGCTAACACGTGTAAAGGTTTTTAACCCAAATGAATATTGCCTATGTTCCAGAATGAAAAAATATTTTATTGGTATCAATATTTTGTCAACAACATATTTACAATACAATTTTATGTTCAGCTTATTTATTTTACTACCTTATACGTTTAATATTAAAAGCTACAGTGGCCAATCTAAATGATAAACCTCGTAGGACAGTCCAAAGTGCGCAAATGTGTGGGCAAACACTAGTGCATTCTCTATTCCATTCTTCAAGCCGGTTTTCTGTGAGGCCGTTGTATCATTCCGGTCGAGCTAGCCTATTTATGCCGAGCGAAGGGTGGTTTCATTAAAAAAAAAATGTATTTGTTCCCACGAACGCATCAAATACTTATTTTCTTCTTGAATATAATGTATCCCATAAAAACAATACTTGTCAAAAATATGAAGTCTCGCAACTCAGTTGTTCTACCGTAAAAAGATGTGAGATCGATGTAATACCAAGTCGGTTATTAATGTACTCAGTCCATTTAACGTTAATAACGTTTTAAAAAAGTATATCGGCCGTTGGGGTAGAAAAGTTCTTGAGTGGAGACCGCGACTCGGAAAGCGTAGTGTAGGACAGCCTCCGGCTAGATGGAGTGACGATCTGTGAAAGGCTGTTGGTATGGAGTGGATGTGTCTAGCCGAGGACAGGGTGAAATGGCGAACATTGGGGGAGGCCTATGTCCAGCAGTGGACTGAGACAGGCTGATGATGATGATGATGATATTGGCCTTAAGGATCTGAGACTGGGCCTCTTGAAACCCTAGAATATCATACCTAAGAGATATTTTAAGTATTTAAATAGCCTCTGTACAGTCAGCCACACATCAGGTTACCACAACCCGTCAAGTTTCCTCAACTGATATTCAACCTAATGTATAATGACAGTAAGATGAGAGTCGATTGAAGAAATTTGACAGTTTTGTTTATTTAGATGTGTGGCTGTACAGTCGAGTTCAAAAATATGTATACACTTTAGGACCTTGTCACAATACATATTAATAAGAAAGTGGAAGTCGTTTTCTTATACATCTGTACTGTGACATGACGTGACGTGTAATCCTACATATTTTTGAACTCGTCTGTACTACGTGCCTTATTCCGCTAATACGTTCTAAGTCCGTCCGCCGTAAACAAAGTGAAATAAGGAAAAGAATGCCAAGGCCCTTTTAGAGTGTGAAGCAATAAGTGGGACACCTTCCACCCTCGTCCGTAGCGAGATTTATTTAGTCCAAATAAAGGCAATTAAAGTCTGTTATCACTGGCTTGGAGCTTTTGGAGAGATAAATGGGGCCTCCTTTCTGCATTGGAGATTATCTCCTTTGCCGTTTACTTTAAAGTGTCCCGTTTACTGGTGCTGCGTCCATGGGTGGAAATCACTTACCATGGTGATGTGGGTGTAGGTGACAATAATTCGTACCAGTAAAAGCTTTTTTGCTGGTCAATGTTCTAAGCCTTTTTTTCCCCGTCTCCGAGAGGAAATGCGTTACACATACCCACGGGTAATGCCAGACTCCAATCTCCAAATGATCAAGTACCGTGACCGACTTTGTATGGAAAGATATGGGAAAGATGATTTTTTTTTAAACGAATTTTAAACAGTTATTTAAAGGGATTTAAATGTTCACAGATACCCTGTATGTTTTTTAGGACAAAAATTTTTAATAATTGATTTCCAAACATCAGATGTCACTAATAAATGGTCGACCAGTCTGTCGTTATAACCTTCATAGATTTTTTTGCTAATTTCTTTGCCAACACGAATTGTGCTCCAACTTTAACATGAAAAACTCTCTTAACTTCGAGAGTTTTTTATTTTCTCTTAGATTCAGAAGCTAACATGAAAGTACTTGCAAAAGTCAAAGTGTATCTCATTAATGTTATTTGTTTTTTAATTGCTCTTAAGATTAAATTTCAAGTTTCCCAACTTAAGATAAGTACCAACCTTTGCAATTTAAATCTAATAACCCTTTGTTGCTGAAGGGTTTCTAATACCATGGGTCTGAGAAACTGGAGTTTGAATTACCTTTTTGGATATAAATTATTATTATGTAAAGTGCCTCTATCATAATAATATTGACTGCCTTCACTTGGTGGCGCAGTGGGTAGTGGGTCGCACTTTTAAGCGATGTCTGCGCTTGGGGTCCCCTCGTATGATGCCCGGGTCGAGCCATAAATTTGTAGGCCAGAACTTTTCTGTTCAGAAATTCTCAGTGTCAGCCCAAAGTCTGGAAGTAAACGGTCTTGTACGTAGAGCCACACATCAAGGTATACAAAACTGTCAAATTTCTTCAATCTACTCTCATACTACTGTCACACACATTAGATTGAATATCAATTGAGGAAATTTGACAGGTTGTGGTAACCTGTGTGTGTGTGCTGACTGTACTGCCTCGGAAAGGACGTTAAGGCGTTGGTTCTGCGCCCAATCTCTCTTTGGTCGTGTCGCACTGGTGTCCCATCGAATTAAGAGGGTAAGGGAACGAATACTCGAGTACAATGAGAACGAGAGTAGACGAGTTTACATACCACTGAATTAAATTTTCATGCCCATAAATATGATCTGATGTTATGCCCCATCGAGAATTGTAGCTTATCTATACTTACTAATATAATAAAGCTGAAGAGTTTGTTTGTTTGTTTGTTTGTTTGTTTGTTTGTTTGTTTGTTTGAACGCGCTAATCTCCTAAACTACTGGTGCGATTTGAATAATTCTTTTTTTGTTGGATAGTCCATTTATCGAGGAAGGCTATAGGCTATCAACATAATAATATTAGGGGGTTATAAGGGGTTAAAAGGGGGGTAAAAAGTTACTTTTCCACGCGGACGAAGTCGCGGGCGGCCGCTAGTTATAATTAAAATTCCCACAACGTCTCATACATTGACCTGACTCCGTACTAAGTAGCTTAAATACTTGTGTTACAGATAATAATATCAGACAACAAAGGATTACAAATAGAATACCTAAGTACATAGCACCCACCTAAAAAACACAAGTATTCATCACACAAATGTTTGTCCAGGGTGGGGATCCACGACTTTCGGCAAATAAGGCAGGGTGTTTTTTATTACACTATAGGCCAACGCTTGACCACAATCGCACCTGATGGAAAGTGACGATGAGGTCTAGGATGACACGCGTTTGCCTAGAAAGTTTGGGTTACTACCAAATGCGACATCCGGCCAGTCAGTAGCAGTAGCTAAATATAGTTTGTTGACCACCTTCTTTGACGACCATCTAGTGGTAGTCGTCTGCCAGATTCTTAGCTCTCATCTCCCATAGATCAACACCAATCTCAAACAGAATTTAACCTTTACGAGTTATAAGTGGAGCGTAGTAGTCTTAACATTGTCAAAATTGTTTAGGGATCTGCGAAACCCTTGTTCCCAATTTGGGGTTGATGAAAACCAGTTATCCAAATTGTTTGGTTTGTCGAAACTTGTAACAAGAGATAATTCGCGAAAGGGATCAAATAATACAAGTTCGGGGGAGCAATGGCTTATAGGATTTATAAGAGCTCAAAATAAGGCCGTTTATGTCAAGAGATCAAATGAGTTTGTGAAAATATACGGTTTTATATTGCTTGTGTAACCGCGAAAATTGAGAGAGCTCCATACTTAGAAACTTGGCTTTTTTTTGTGATAGGTGGCAGACGAGCAAACGGATCAACTCATGATAAGCGATTGCTGCTGACCATAGACACTTGCAACACCAGCGTGGCTCTCATACAGTCAAAATAATAGTTTTAGTACCTATGCAGCGCCGCGAAATATAAAAAAAAAGAAAATAAAAAGTTATTGCACAACACCAATGGAAAATGAATGAATTTTACCGAAGAATCGATGATAGCAATGTAAATGAGAGATCATAAATTCATATTTACGAGCAAGCACCTCAAAAGAAGTTGAAACTCCAGAGTTTCAAATGTATTTAAACGTAATTTTAACCGAAGTTTAGCCCGACATGTAAAACGCCAATGCGGCGGCGGCCATTACGGATTCGGTTTTTTTTTGCTGTCCTCCGATACATCATTTTGTATTAAATATTTTTCTATATCTACGTATCTACACTATTAACAAACGGATAACTTGTATTGACAACCACAAAGCATATTATGTAAACCAAAAAGACGATACTTTTATGAAAACCCGAAAAGACAAAACACCTGCGTTGCAATCGACACCCAGCGCCATCTATTAGAATAAATTGAAACGAATTGCAAAACTAAGTGCGAAAACGAAGTGAGGGCGGGGCACTAGTTTAAAGTACCCTAACCGTACGCAATAGAATAATCTCTACCACTGGACAATGTGAAAGACGAAAGGAATCCACCCTTACACTGTGGAAGTTCCACCAGCTCGTACTAAGCGTTTTGCTTCTTCTTTCATTTCATTTCTTTCTTGGTACGAACTGCTAAGGAATGGAACAACTTGCCGGCTTCTTTATTTCCAGAGAGCTACGATTTGGGTGTCTTTAAGTCGAGAGTGAATAGGCTTCTTCTGGGAAAGCACGCTACATCTTAGACCTCATTGTCACTCTCCATCAGGTGAGATGAGGTCAAGTGCAAACCCATCTTATATATAAAAAAAAACATTCGAAACATTTGGTACGTTTTGTCGCCAAACGCTGCGCTGCCACAGTAGACTTAAGTACCCGTGTACCACCTGCCACGTGTAATTACATCTCATATTAAATCCCGACTGGATTACGCCCGAGCCGAAGACGCGAAATTGAATAAAGCAGCCGTTATGTCTCCACACTGGTAATTAGGTTTACTGACGCTCGCGCCTCTGTCATGTTTTCTCGAGTAACTTTTTTATTAGTTTTAAATCGGTTTAGGGAGTGTACTTAAATGCGACTCAGGTGCTGAAATATATAGATGATGTGATATTAGATATACAGGTGTAACAAAAAGGGGGTATCATCACAAAGTGAACCGATTCTGGCACAGTTTACAAATCCCATTTTAGAGTATTTAACCTGCCAAGTTAATATTACGATTAGTAATATTTAATTAAAATCCGATTCTTCGTTAAATCCATTTCAATTCGCACATCACTAATGAGCAATCAGCTGATAGAGATATTAACCTTTGACCGGTCCTTTTTGAATAATTACCGCCCCTTGCATTCCTGACAATTGTTTGCATACAAAATTTTATAAATGAATTACGGGAAGATTGTTTATCTTTTTTTTAAATTATTTTTTATTAATTAGAATCTTTGCATATAGAACCCTACACAAGGTACATATTATTTCCCTATAAGGTTGATACCCCCTTTTTGTTACACCCTGTATAACATCTGAGAAAGTCATTACCGGTTGCTTTCAAGACTGTGGCTTCATAACTCTAACTCTAGGTGGGTTTCTGTATGTCAGAAGTAAACATTAAAGATATTAATAAACCAATTTACTTTGGGCTTAATTAGTAATAAAATATTTGCTATGGGTCTCAGATATTGAAATAATAATATTTTAAACAATAGAACAGTAAGTTAAACATATTATATCAATGGATAAATATATATTGACCCTTCAGAATGAAGGAAATTAATCTATCATTAGCTATAATA
The DNA here is from genome assembly GCA_014851415.1 of Cnaphalocrocis medinalis. Classification (NCBI taxonomy): domain Eukaryota; kingdom Metazoa; phylum Arthropoda; class Insecta; order Lepidoptera; family Crambidae; genus Cnaphalocrocis; species Cnaphalocrocis medinalis. The sequence goes on from CM026294.1 coordinate 3,885,780, forward strand.
TAGGTACATATGGCGTCACGTAAAGTTACCCTATTTAGACTTTGACCATCCTTATGCCAGAGGCGTAAGTGCTATTTTTGCACAGCGTCTGCCGTCTGTACTTGTTGTCTTTGCATTTCCTTGTGAAATCTATGACATGTTATTGTTTGTTGACTTTTCAAATGAGTACACAAATCAAAATCAGGATGAAGTGTCAACATGTCAAGATAGTTAAATATTGTGTTGTGTATTTACATAAAATATTAATATACCTCTAGAACACACATCATTAGGTACTCTGATTACATATTGAATTCATCATCATCGTCATTTCAGCTAATAGAAGTCCACAGCTGGACTTAGGCCTTCCCCAACGTTCTCCACAAATATCGGTCATGTGCCACCGGCACCTAAGGGACTCCCACACATTGCACCACCTGAAGTAATTGCAGGCGATTGCTTACCATCGGATGATCCGCCTGCTCGTCTGCTACCAATCACATAAAAAATACAGGGTGTACACCTAAACATTTACATCTCTTTGATCAAGTCTTCTCCCAAGAATTCTTAACCACATTTGTTCTGAAACTTACATCACGTGCCCAACTTTGTATGTAGGTAACGTAGAAACTTTTTACGCCAATTTACAAAAGTCATAGAACAAAATAAATGTTGTTCAAAACAGTATTCAAAACAAAATAATATAAGATCCACAGTAAAAAATGTATTGGATAATGTTAAGGCTAGGATTAGAATTTAGATAGGACATACCTATAACAAAATTTAAAATTTAAGATGACCGCCCAAAAAATCCCTTTTTAAAGTAAGGGTTTTTTTTATGATATATAGATCACCTGATGTTTAGCGATTACTGCCGCCCATGGACACCTGCAACATGCAACACCAGTGGTGTCACAAGTGCGCTTCTTACCTTTTAACCCCCCTTGGATATTGTTTTATTTTAACTTCCTTTTTTAAGAAGAAAATTAAAGGTAAGGTAGACTTTATCAAAGTTATTTTTGTAAGCATTTCTCCACAGACTTCTTCAGTCCATACACGTAAAGATGAGGGAAATTTTAAGATAAAACTTAAAACTATTATACCTAATTGGTTACTATAAGTAATTAAATTAACGTTAATTTCTAAAAAAATCATAACAGAGAAGCATTAATGTAAGTCAAGTTTGTATTTATCTTTTGTGGAAGAAAGCAATCTATACTATTTATAAAGAGATAACTTCTATAGACAACGACAAGGCTTATAGGTAAATCGAAAACACGAAACGCTTGCGCGATGTAATTGGACACAGCGCCATCTATTGGTTTATTTCTGAATTACGGTCCCGAAGTGAGGGCGGGCCACTAGTTTTTGATAAAAAGATGTTTGTTACGAGTAGATGGCAAAAGAGCAGATGGATCACTCAAAGGCAATTATTTGCCACCACTCATGGACTCTCATAGCAACACGTGGTGTCCCAAAACTATATTTCATGTCAAATGGGCGAGAATCATCCATCAGAAGGGCAATTATCGAGTACTCGACATTGCTGTCGACTCAGAGATTTGTATGAACAAATGTGTGAAAACTCTAAATTTGACTTCAATATCTAGTTCATGAGAAATACCCTCGATCGTAGCTAATTAACTGAGCAAAACTTTTTTGTTCAGACCTTTGAAAAACACAAATTTTATTTTACGGAAAATTTTCTTCTAACAGTTAGCTTCAGGCCTCAGCTCATTAAAATTACACTAAAATGTATAAGTAATTAACAAAGGCAGGGTATACCTAGGTATATATTTAGTAATCTGTATGGTTCCAAGGTTAAATATCTACATAAGCTATAAAAAGTATCAGCCTGAATGCCGTCCCACTGCAGGGCAAAGATCTGCATCATAGAAATCAATCTTAGAATAGTTGCGGTGTTCCCTGATCGCTATGACATGTCCTTTAACGAGGTTTGAAAAGAGTACTTCTTTCACGGTAGGCAGCGGCATGTCTGTGCCTCGGCATTGTTGTTGTCTATGAGCGGCGGTTACCATTTACCATCAGATGGGCCGCATGCTCGTCTGCCTACATCAGCTATAAAAAAAATCTATAATGGTATTAGGCTTAATATAGTGATAAGGTTAAGCGGTGTGCCAGAAAAAAATCCACCAATATAATCACTTCTAGAGAGAAATGAATGAATTGAATGATCCCGGATCAGGCAAGCTTGCCTAATGCAAATTGTTGATTACAAAACCACAGAACAAATGTTTTATTCAAAATGAATTGTAATTCTCTAACAAATATGATATTTTGTTTTATAACTGTGTATTATTATATAAATGGTCAACATGTTTGCCGAGTCTCCAGACGGTCTGCAAATATTGAATATAAATCAGGTTTAAAACTCAGCAGCTCAAATCAATAAAACGGCTGATAATATCAGCAAACACAATATATTTTTAGGACACGTTCAAACCAAATTAAAATCATTAGCAAAGCACAAATAATTTATCTATCAAAAATTTATAAAACATTCAATTTAAAATGACAATGAACATTCAACGAACCCCGAAACGTTCAAGTATAACCGAAGCATACCTGGAACATCCACGCATACCTAGAACATTCAAGCATACCTGGAACATTCAAGCATACCTTGAACATTCAAGCATAGCTGGTTCATCCAAGCATAGCGATAAGCGCCGCCTTTAATCACTCGCAACATTCAGTGCCACAAGTGTGGTTGCGGTCAGAACTGTCGCTTTGTAAACAATACTTCGTAATACAATGAAATGACTAACGTCAGACCTTCGTTGGATCTGAACTGGATCAATTCACTTAAGTATTCTGTTGAATATCGTCAAGGAGGCTACTTTATTTACGGCGGTGGGTGAGGCTGTACATTTGCTTAAAGTGGGCATTTGCCTATTCAAATATGCATGTATTTTTTTCGAAGCATTCTGAATATTACAATTTCATATTCCATTCCATAAATTGAATTTTCCGTAGAAATTATATCTTTTATATCACATTCTTAGTGGATACAGCAAAAATCTGGCGAAACAGATCCTTTGAGTAATAAGAAATTCGTCGCATATTCCAACATTTTGCGAAACGTCTGGCATTTTCATAGGTTTGGTGATGGTTGCTTGCGAATTACCAAATAACGTAAAGTTAAAAACATCTACACCGAATGTGATTTATAGTTCTTTAAATTTTCATGTTGCATAAGTACAAAGGTATTATTGTTATAGCCGGGAATTAACACGATATTAGTTTTTAACTACTTTGTGAGTCCGCTTGTGACCACGGCTGCTGTAACGCAGCCAGAACTTCAAGCTATAATTATATAATTAAAAGTGCTTAAAAATTAATGAATATTATTTTACAAAACATTGAGAAATACACTTTTGTAGATATCACAACGTTTTGGGTTAAACGAAATATTTTTAAAATTTAAAGCTATATCTACAAAAGTTTCTGATCCTTATGATAGCTTTAGAAAATTAAGAATCAATGTAAGTTGAATTGCCTATAAGATGATTTAGAAGGATTTAAATTCCAGATTAATTAATAAAATTTCTAAATACAACCACAATATCTTGTGTACTTGCTTACCAACTTCTTAGTTAATTTTGACGATGAGTAACGAATAGTAACCAAAAAGTTCTTTCCGTTTTGATTTTAAAATATACTTTTTTCTAGTCTATACCCTATGATCTACCGCACTGAGCAAGTAATCACTACGTTTTAATCTACCTAAACGTTGTTCATTTAAAGGACAGTTTAATATGATACCAAATCAGTACAAAAGTTCACAAAATATAAAACAAAATACGCGAAACACAACTTCTCAGAAAATTTCCATACAAAACGGCAATTTTATTGCTTTAACCCCTAATATTAGTTTCAAAACACCCTTTGACCCTTACTAATAGGTAAGTGTAATCCGGGCCTTCGTTAATAACAAACTAAAACTAAATAAACTACTTAATGGTCAATTAAAATGCCGTCGACACCCATAATGCCCCAAAAGCCCTATTGGCACTCATTTAGTACACAGTAGTAAGCTCGTTTCGAACCCTAGAGAAATATTTGCAGTTTTTAGCTACAAACGAGTACCTAGTAAGGTCACCTTATGTTTGGTTATCATCGTATAGACGATGATATGGCATCATATAGATGATGATGATAGATATATCAGATCTGATAAGACGCTTCATGCATTGAACCAAATTTGTACCTGAGTCTCTTAACAGACATGTTTAAGAAGCCCGAAGTCTGGAAGATGGCAATCTTGTACCCTGTTCCTCAGAGAGCACGCTGTTTGCCCTACAACTGATCCCTCTTCAGTCGTGTCGCATAGGTGTTCCATGGAAATCATGAGGGTAAGCGACTAGAGAGAGCACTTGTGTATGCGCACATACTTGTGTACCGTAAATGTCCTGCGTAGATGCTGATAGTTGGTTAGAAGGACATTAATGTTAAGTATTTTATTGGACTTATTAGGACATATAGGATATTTTTGAGGACACAAAGGAGAGAGCATTTTGAGGACATTACCACAGGGGCCTACTCTGTTATAATTATTATTTTTGGACATTAATTACTTTTATTATACTCCTTTTATTATTCGAAGAATGGCTGGTGTGGGCTGGGTAAGAGTGGCCGAAAATCGGGAGCGGTGGCGTGCATTAGGGGAGACCTATGTCCAGCAGTGGACGAGTATGGGTTGCTGATGATGATTATTATACTCCTAGTTCCTATTGAGAGATAATCGTGGACAAACATACCTAACAACATACTCAAATTGAGAAACTTCTTTTTTTTTGAAGGCGGTTAAAAATATACACTTGCTAGACGTCTAGATTGCTTAAAACTAAGATAATAACAATGAGTATCAGATAAAAACTTTTGGTGACTGATCTCCCAAACTTCGTGTTATAGAGATCTAAATCTACGACTAATAGAAAAACTTTTCTAATTCCTTTCTTTGTTTTGTCCAAAGTTTTTGTCAAATCGCTTGTCAAAACGTATCAACTGAACCTTCTTCAGCCTTATTTATTTGTGCCGCTATCAATATTAAGATATTACAGTAAAATGGTCTATAGATAAAAGAAATAACCTACAGTATAAAATAACATTTAAAGAAGCTTCTATAGTAAAATGAATTTATGAAATGTAAGATTTAAATTATGTATTTTATCCAATTGTTGCCTTTATTATTTTTTTACATTAAGAGAGACTCATTTTGTTTTTGACTACGAGTATATAACTTAAGATGACGCTAACTCTTTGTTATTGCATGCTGATAGTACTCGGTTAAATGTCAGAAGACGAATATTAAAACTGAATCAAATACAAAAGCGATTTACTCAACTAAGTCTTAAACAGTATTTAAGTCATTTTAAGTTACGTAGAATACGTCTGCATTTCTCGTTTACACTACTTCAAAGTCGCGACTTGCTTAACTTCAAGTCTAAAGACTTTTGTTTGGATTCATTGCTGAATACTAAACTTTGGCACTGCAAACGTTTCTGCGAACTGCATTTGTTTCATAAGTTCTACAATGGCGTGCAAAAATATTGAGTCAGAGCTCTGAAAGTAGTTTTTACGATATAATGTTTTAAAGTTTATATTCCGCGAGCAAAGTTATAGGTTTGGAAATACTAAAAGTTACTTAGTTGCATGTTTCATTCTTATGTGGCCCGTAACAAGACCCATAAGTTTACAATCTAACGTCACTTGTACATTGTACAAGCTAACTGGACGTTATTATTAAATTTTACGACTTACGTTAAACTATTTTCATAAATGAAGACGTAAAACAGTGCCTGCGCTGTTTTTTGCCAAATTAGGGAGGGTACCGGAGGCCCAATAGAGAGAGGGGGGAAGTGTTTAACCCACTTCCCTGCTAGTCTAGCTGCCAGCTTTGCAGCGCCACTCATTACTCCGCTGGTGTTGCGGGTGACTATGGGCGGCGGCATTTGCTTACCATTTGGTGATCCGTCTGCTCGTCTACCACCTATCATATAAAAATAATGAAAGTAAGTTAAGTTGTATAGACAACTTGGTAATAGGTTGCTCTTTGTGTGTGTTCATTCTGATGCGAATAAATGTTTCATCTATCTAACTAGTAATTCTTTGCACATATTTGTTTTAAAAATCCAGTCCATTTTTTAGCAAAACAATTTACCTTTTTTTCATTCAAATCTAAACGATTTATCAGCTCGCAACAGCATTTTCAGACCAGTTTCACAAATCTAAAATCCGATACAGAATTTCTGAGTTCATTTATCAGAGAGTTGCCAGTAATTTTATTTTGTTTTCTCGATGCAATCGTTGCAACTCGATGCAATCGAGTTTGTTTGATTTTGCTCGATGTTTCGATTGAGGGTAAAAGGTTTAAGAGCGGTATAGTTTTTTTTTGCTATTGAGGCATGTTGACTACATCTGAGATCGTAAGAATTGCTAAGTAAAGATGGAGAACACTATTAATGAACTTTTAAGATTTTTCGATACTTCTTATTTGCAAGCCTCTTCAATCTTGAACGTTGGCCGCCAGTTTATTGAACTTATTTTGGTAAACGATTAGTTTTGCGAAACACCAGTTGAGTCACAAGTGCGCTGTTAACGTTTAAGCCCCCTTTCCCCTCGATTGGGCCTCCACAATTAATAATCAGCTGAGAGCCCTGTGAAAGCCTACTTAGAAACTTCTGTAACTTGGCGATGTTAATACCTTACAACGTTCTCTACTAGTAAACCTTTGGGTGGGGTAGAAAAATGTATGATTTTCATCTTGAATAATCCTGTCAAAAGCCTATCTCTCTAATCCGCCCAAACTTTTAGGTGGTTCATGTCTCTGCTCTGTAATGATAATACAAATTAGTTGCCTAACTTTGTCGAGGACTTGAGATAGGGATGTGAAAAATAGTTAAAATCGATAATACAGCCTGTTTGTCCGACTATAAGCTACTAAATCGATTTTAGTGAAATTAAATACACATAGTCGAAACATTTTTCATCGTCCCATACAAAATGAACCTTGACGAGGTCACCAGTTTGTTACAGATTGGCTCCATCTATCATCACCACGACGAGGCAAGTGCCCTGCGTTTCCTAATACCCAAAAAAAGAAAAAGAGAAGAAAGAAGGAAATTAAACACCAGCTCTTTGTGTAAGGTAAAAGAAGGCCACAAGGCAGATCGCCTATGAGGTGGACTGTCCAGATAAAAGCAGCAAGTGACTCATCATCATTTAATGAATGCACGAGGAAAGCGGCCATCAGAGAAGAATGGCGGCGTGTTGTAAAGCTTGCCACCAATGCCTGAAGTGATGACCACGACCAACAAAACGACAACAAAACTGACAAAAGAGACACCAATAAAGAAGAAGAAAAGAAGCACCGGCACGCAACCAGGAATTACTAATATTAATTTTAAAAGTGGAAGAGCCACGTTTCGGCATGAATGGGCCGGTTCGACCGGAGTGATAACACTGCCTCACAGAAAACCGGCGTGAAGCAGCCCCTGTGAGGGTGCCGGAGGCCCACCCGAGGGAAGGGGATAAAAGGTTGGCAGCGCACTTGTAACTCCACTAGCGTTGCAAGTGTCCATAAGCGGCGGCAATTGCTTACCATCAGGTGATCCGCCTGCTCGTCTGCTGCCTACTTATAACATAAAAAAAATTACACGCTAAGATGACAGAGACTGCACTCAAGTCGAGCCGTCCCTTTCATTCCGAAGTGTGTGGCTCTCCCACAAACTTCTACATAGAATGTCACATCCCTATAAGAAATGTGTCAAAGGCTAATTCGTTCTCAAACATGATTACGTCAAGAACAACAGAGAAGCAAAAGTTTTCAAATTAAGTTAGTCGGGTTCTTTCGATATCTTTGACTTTGTAGAAATTAAGGATGGAATGGAGGTTAAAAGTTATGCTCTCTGTGTATTTTTTTAAGGTTCCGCAACTATAGAAACATGAGCAAATTTTAAGATTGCATTTTAAGTGTGTCTCTACCAAGAGAAAAACCAAACACCGGTTTGATTTTTACTGGGTCTGGGGCCAGTTAGCCATTTTTTTTATATTTCGACGACTTTTCAAAATTCCTTCGACATGTGGTTCAAAATGGTTAATAGAAGACGTGGTTAAAGGGACGAAAATGTCCACAGATACATCCTGTATATTGACGACCTTTCTTTAAGAGCACAAAAGGTAACAAATATCTATCAACAAAATGTGCAAGGTACTTCAGATAAATCTCTCGAAAAGCAACCTAAGCTGCGAATAACAAGTCTTATACAAATGCTCGAGAAACGGGGGGATTATGCATAGCTACGACAAACCAGTGTCAGTGCATACAAATGCCACGTTGGATAAAGTAATGTATTTTGTTGGAAAGAGATAATCCTGGTAGAAGATGCATCTGTGCATTCGTATATATTAGAGCAAAAAGGGAAATGTGTATGCACCTACACGAAAATGAACACTTTACTTATTCCTTTATTCCAACTGTGGGAGAGCCCCGCTTCGGCATGAATGGGCCGGCTTTATCGGAGTGATACCATTTACAGAAGACGGGCGTGAAGCAGCGCCTGCTCAGTGTTTCGTCAAGTGAGTGAGGGTACCAAAACCCAATTGAGGAGAACAGGGGTAAATGGTTGGAGGCGCACTTTGGACTCTACAGATGTTGCCTGGAATCTACGGGCGGCAGCAATCGCCTACCATCAGTTGATCCATTTGCACGTCTGCCAACTATCAGACTTTCTATCTGTCTATTTCTACAGCGTGAAACTAATGCCCTTACTTTTTTTTAATAAAATAGATTTTATTTTCCACCAGAATATTCAACCTTACACGTTTAACGTTAGTAAAGAGTGCAGATTAATTGTAAGGTTAGAGCTTGAAATAAATAGAAACAAAAGAGTATCTAAATAAGAACAAAATTAAAACTAGATAGTGAAAGCATACAATATTTTGGGGGACTGGAGCCTAAGCTAGGTTACACTTGTATTACTTTGTTTCAGGACATTAGTTTCAGTCTGTAGGAATAGATGGCGCTGAGCGTACATTGAATCGCGCTTGTAATTCGCCTTTTTCTACATATAAGCCAGGTTGTCTATAGATGTTGTCTTTTTACAAATTGTATAGAAGATTTCGACGGTCCCTACGTATAAACAGACATGTCCAAAATGGCAAAAAAATATTATTGCATAAATGGCTTCGGATTGCCTTTACGCTCATATCCATATAAGATTTTTTTCAAAATATCATAAGGTTAGCTCAGTATACAAATCGTATAAAAGGACAAGTATAATCATCTAGTCAAAAGTGGGCCGTAGACACAGTTATGTAATACATGTCGTCAAATACTTCGTTTGAAACCTAACCTGTAAAGGTGAGAGAACGAATTAAAAGCGGTCATGTCAGACATGTCCGTTTATACTGCAAACATTTACCTGGCCCCCATCATCTAAAGTCGAGTTGGACGCAAAGAGTTTGCCCAGAAAGTCGGCTTTCTCTTTTGCGCCATGGGCCAACGAATCTTTTCCCGTGCGCAAAGAAGGAAAAGACGGCTTGCAGAAATTACCTTCGATTGCCTTGGCGAGAGGCCAGAACGCACGTGTTCCCGAAGGAAGACGTTCAAGTTTCTCGCCAATTCTACCGATGTGCACCGACTTCGCTCTTGCAATGTCTCTTTTGAAGGACCTGGAAGCGAAGTTGTACTTCTTTTTGAGCGCGCTGGTATTTTCATCCCCCGTCGCCACCGCATCAGCCCAGACTTGGTAAGCTTCCTGCTTCTTACAAGAAGCTTTTCTGGAAGATGAACCAAACCAGGGCCGAAATCTACCACCGATAGGAACCACAGACGACGGAATGAAAAGTTCCATTCCCTGCAGGACCACATCGGTAACAGAGTCAGCAACGACGCTGGGATCATCCGGCATGAAGCACACCTGCCTCCAAGGGTATGATGCAAAAAAAGACCGCATTCCATCCCAATCTGCTGACCTATAGTGCCATACACGGCGCCCGCGTGCTTTCCGCGGTCGAGCCAAGTCTATGAGTGGCACTTTACTACGGACAAGGCAATGGTCCGAGGAGCCCAGTGGAGCAACAACGGATACGTTGTAGCCGTCCGAGTGAGAGGTCAACAGAAGGTCCAACAGTGAAAAAGCATGGCCTTCCACATCTGGAATTCGTGTGGGCGTGGTAACCAGTTGTGTCAGTCCGTTTGCAAGAGCGAAGTCGTAAACAGATCGACCTGCGTAATCAGTTTTACTGGACATGAGCTATTCGGCGTGGTGGGCATTGAACTCGCCAAGGAGGATGATTTCCGCAGAGGGGATCTGCTGCTGCACAATGTCCGAAGCCATTTGCATGCGCTCAAAGAGTCGGTCATTTCGGTGTCACCGCTATGGGACCTGTAAAGGCACGCATAAACGCGAGGGTGGTTGTCGCTGTCTACACGGAGCCATAAGATAGATAGGTCCCGACCTTCAAGATTGCGACGAGAGCTGATATCGTCTCTGACGTACACACACACTCCAGCCCTAGGTGAAAGGGAATGTTCTAATCCATACCCAGGGTATTTAAGTTGATATTATTCAGCTAATAAAGCTAAGTAAATTAAGATAATTAAGCTACAATGGTGATTTTGACTGTGATTTCTAATTGGAAATTAGTTCCTATTTCAGAAAAAATAACTTTAAAAAAAATACATAAATATTGTTAAGAAGATAACTTATGTAACAATATATCGTTTGATTAAAACTTGTTTTATTCATATACCCAATATTATAACAAAATCTTGGTTTTATTTAATGACATGTCTTTTTATACTTTGCAGTAAGTAGGCCTACGCTTATTTAGTTTGTACCACGTATAAAAAGACATGTTACTATTAATGCATTCTGATCTTAACATATAACCGCAAATAGATGTTTACGGATTGCTTTGAAAATTAAGTCATAATTACACATTCTCGTAAAAAAAAAAATTAAATTCCTATTGAAAACCACCATTTGTTATTCCCGCTGTATAAACAGGCATCTTAGATTTGTCCGACTTGACTTTTTTAAAATGACAGCGTAGAAACAGTTAACTCGTAGTTTTATTGGGAAATTGTGATAAAAATACATATGTTTCAATACTGCTAAAAGCGTTCTAATGCTAATAAAATATTAGTGAAAAGATATATTAATAATTTTGATTACATTTTTTTTCAGAGCAAAATGAACCTTAATTCCGCTCTCCTGTAAACCTACGTTTTTGACATGTCCGTTTATACGTAGGGACCGTCGATTTATAGACACATAAAGCAAAACGAATTAATTATACTGATCAAATCTGTACCTACCTATCACTTTACTCTACCAGTTTCATTCAGGGCCTTTTCTGGGACGGTCCAAAAACGGGTAATTGCTAATTTGATATTCCTCCACCCAACGAAATGCCATCTAATTTAATGATAAGTCACGTCCGGAATATCAGAAGCTGCCCCAATCAAATTATTCCGAGTTGAAAGAGTTCCCAATTAAATCCCAGATGTTCAACCTACCGAAATTGATATTCCTTAAGAGGTTTATTCAATATGGAATTGACATAAATTCTATTATTTGGTCCGAGGGCGTATTTATTTATTTATTCAGGAAAAAAACTGCCTTATTGTAATAAAAATATAAAAAGTATAGGTACAGGTTGTATCTTTTACCACGCTTTCTATAAAACCATTCTGAACAATATTTGTTCAACAACTCTTCAAAATACGTGGATTTTTTTTTCGGCTTCCTATACAAAATTACCAAGTCACGTGACCGACTTTGTATTAAAAATTAGATTTTTACTATGCAAATATCACAGCCACTTTTTTCCGAAGTGTCACAGCCACGTTTTTCGAAAAATTTTATAACTATATTATAGCAACTTAAACTAAGTACCTAAGTGTATTGTGTAAAATTTTAAGAGTATTTTTTTTTGATATTGATGTTTCTAATATCAAATATAGTAGATAACCAACGAAAATCGGTTTGCACGAAATCGTTAATAGTTTTTTAATACTTCTTATATCTTAAACCTTTAAAATTTCAATAAATGAACTCAAACATAAAAATAAATGTTACTTGCTGCTTGCTGGGTTCAGTACCCTTTATAGGCGAGTCTGACTTGCTCTAGCCTTTGCCTGATGGTCAGCCAAAGGACACCCCACGTCAGAGAACGAGCGTCATAATCATTAACTAGAACTATCTAACTCTCTCTCTTTCTCTCTGTCTCTCTTTTTCTCTCTCTCTTTCTGTATCCCTTTCTCTCTCTCTCTCTGTTTAATTTAGAGTCAAACACACAGGCACAAGACATGGCGAACCTAAAAGGTTTCCGTTTTTTGCCATTTGGCCACGGAACCCTAAAAAACCTTCTCAGTGTAGCTACTAAGTAATAATTAGACTGTGTTCATACTCTTCATTCCATCCAGCTTGTGTAAACATACATTACGGGCTCCAACTTCCAATCCACCGTTTGTGATTGGGTGTTTGGCTTTTAATCTGACATGTTAATTAAACACAAACCTTTGTTAGCCTATAATTAGCGGGATGACGATAATTTCGTTGCCAAGGTTATAAGCCAACTTTATAATTGATCTTGCAAACATGAAACGAAGCACGAATTAATCCAAGCGTGGAATATGTCATTGTGTATCCAGTGATGGGTATATCTATTAAGTATCATATCAGTTGTCGATGTTGCCATAGTGATTTGCGGATTCTGTGGTGGGTGGGGCGCGGTGCCAAGGTTTCTCCTACAAGCCCGTAATCCCGCCCCGTAGCCCTGGATGAGCCAGGAGCAGCCCCAGGTGTTTAAGTCGGTTTGTCTTTTGATCAGCTTCAGATTAGCTGGAGGCCCCAGTCATGGGAGAGACACTACCCGTCAGTCTCACAGCCGGCGGGTGTGCATAAGGCACCGCTGAAAGGCGGCGAGACGTCGGCTCATTGCACTTCGGGCCACCAAAAAATATATCTTAAACCTTATATATATAGGCTTATACCTTAGTCAATCGTTACCTCTGGCTACTTTCCAACTGGTGACAAACGAGTAAATAAAATTGTTACTTAACAAAATATCTCCCCTTCCCCCCGGATTAGGTCTCCGTCATCATTTACCTAGCAAAACACAACGAAGGCATTTCTACACGGCAATTATGTGCATCTGTGTTTACAGAAACATGTTTGTATTGCGCGTGCGCCTGGCTAAAGCTTTTGACATTTTTTGTTGCAAAATCTATAAATAAACAAAAATATTAATTTACCTAGTTTTTCATGCAATACGGATATACCTTGTGTTTAATGACTGAATATTAATCATAATTCCATATATTCCAATGTTGTTAAAACTTGATTCAAGGTGAATCAAACTGACCTGCGCAACAGACAAAAGTTTTTATGAAATCAAATTAGTTTGTTCACTAACTGGTTTATATGGTATATGGTGTTTATATGGTATTTTTTTAGTATAGGGCATCGCGCTCAGTGGCACTTTTCAAATGATAAGAGGGCAGACGAGTGGACGTATCGCCTAGTATTGAAAGCGATTGCCGCCGCCCATAGACACTTGGAACACCAGTAGTCAAAAGTGCACTGCCAGCCTTTAACCCCCTTTTCCCCCCGATTGGGCTTACCTACTCTCACCCACTGAGCGAAACACTGCGCAGGCGCTGCTTCACGCCGGTCATCTGTGAGGCTGTCATTTTAAAATGGTCTCGTAGTTTTGAGCTTATTCGATTTATAAAACCATATTATAAGTACAATTCTTCTCTTTTTAAAGTTCGTAAAAAGTTGACAAATGTCGTAATTTCTATATCCATCTCAACGAAACAATGCGGTTGTTTCCATTTTCTATTTTAATGAAATTCATGACTGCGTGGAAATGGACTGGTTTCAACTTTAAGCTACGTTACACCGATATACATTCATTTTAAACAACACCGCAATATTTGAATAGTTTCGTTGTCACGAATGTAGTATTATTTAAATTTTTCTTACATTATAACGGACAATCAAGCAGACGGCTCACATGATGTTAAGTGACCACTGCCGCCCAGGGACATGTGCAACACTTGAGGCATCACTGGGTACATCATAGTTGGCAGCTGGTTCCACAAGATTTACTGTGCCAGGTAAAAGTGACGTGCAAAACGCAATGTGGTGGAGAAAAAAGAAACATCCAAATGACGTCATTTGGATGTCTTTTTTTGTTTTGTCTGTATGTTGTTTGGAGCAGTAAGTACAGTCGATAGAAACAACGATCAAAATCAAAAACTCTATACTCTCTATTGAGCGGATTTTGATCACCTTCTTTTGATGTTGACTGTACAATGTACTTACTGCTTGACTATAATATTCATTATGTCATAATTATGTGCTTACCCGGGCGTCGGCCTATCGGTCGGCTTTGGTATGCTTTCTTCACGAGACGATCATCGTCCAGTCTCTCGTAGTCGGCCTAGGTATCGCTGGAAAGACGTCGTCGAGAGTGATCTGCGAGAACTTCAGGCCAAGGACTGGCAACAAGTGGTACAGGATCGACCGAAGTGGCGTTCTCTTGTTTCGGAGGCCAAGACTCGTTTCGGGTCGCTGAGCCAGTGGAGTAAGTAAGTATGTGCTTACAAATTTAACGATACATTAATTCCCGTCTATAGTAATAAAAGTAAGTTAAGTAGTAGGTAAGTAAGTCAAGGAGCGGTTATTCCAACGTAACTTAACTATGCGATATGATCGAAGTCAGACGCAAAGGGTATAATAGTTCATTTGTTAAACTATCCCAGTATCGCATGTCCAGACTTTGACCAAATACCACAAAACCAAAACGATCGGATGCCAGTTACAAATAGTTTGAAGTGCCGAAATTAAACTCGGTTTATGGGTGAATCTATACGCAATTCAAGTAGAAATTCCGATGGCTCTTGACAGGGAAGTGACTGTAGGTGGACAAGGAAGTGACTTGAGTTGAATTTTGTTACTTATGATTCAAAGTCGTAGGTACTTTTTTTAGGGAAAATGAGAATGGTAAGTAAGTAAGTGATAGAAAGCATATGCTTTCTGGAATCCTGCACGCAGAACTGCTTGGAACTCATGTTTTAAATATAAAAAAAACCTTTTTTTATGTTATAAGAAGGCAAATAAGCAAGCGGGTAACCTGATGGTAAGTGAACACTGCCACCCAAGGAGCTACACCAAAAGGAGTGCGGATACGTTACCGGCCTTTTAGGAAGGTATAGAATCGTTTCTTGAAGATTGCAATGTCGCACCGGTTCGGAAATATCTATTTACCTACCTACGTGTTAATATTTAGCTCAATTTATATCCAGCCGGCCTTCTTTATCTATTTCTAAAGTTACACATCACTAGCACTCAGACCGAGTATAAAATGGTATGTTAAATTGTACGTGAGCGATGTCGTATCACATTCGTGGTTTTGACCAAAGGATTAAAGGTCAGTTTTGAGATGGGTTTGCTTTCAAACTATTTCCAAGCTCGTTTTAAGTAATATCGTAGTGACGATCGATGTTATGTTTTGGGTGAAGGTATGTATTTCAGAGTAAAGAAAACGCTTTTCGAATGCAAGTGCAGATCCAAATCTCAAAAGAGATAGATAGTTTTTTTTTAGGTTTTTCACTAAAACTAAATATTATATTAAAACGGTTATTAACCTCTAAACCTCCGTGGTTAGGTTAGGTTGCTCAATGTAGCCGAAACGTTACGCAGTAAGTACAATGCAGTTTACTCAACAATAAACGTCGCGTTCATTTCCGTTTATTTATAAATACATTGGTTCACGTTTTTTATTTCCTCTATTTAAAAGTTGTCAGGAAGAAATCGTTCTAAGCGATAAGACCGCTTATTTATTTATTTTGTTATTTCTTTTATTTTATTACGAAGATTACAATTCATAATATTGTAGGTATGTTAATCATAAGTAATAATTACAGAAAAAACAGTTACTTAAACAGTTAAAGGTTGGCGGCGCACTTGTGACTTCACTGGTGTTGCAGGTGTCCATGGGCGGCGGCAATTGCTTACCATCAGGTGATCCGTCTGCTCGTCTGCTACCTATCACATAAAAAAAAAAAAAAAAAACTTACACACACAGAATATAATTTATATCTATTGCTGTTTTTTTCACTTATGTATTATATTTCTGTGCAATAAAGAATCTGTCTATATTTGGATTGGTTAATTTTTAGCCCATTATTGCAGTTTAACTACGTACCAAAAACCGGTCCTTAATCACATGGCTGCTTTAGCGAACTTGTTTGTGTGGATTCGTAATTCCTAAATACCAAGAACCTCCGTTTAACGTAACTCGAATTGCATTTTCTACTCCGCGGTCTCTCAAGAACTAGTGCTCATCATCATCATCAGCAACCCATTGCTGGAAACTCGTCCATTGCTGGACATAGGTCTCCCCAATGCACGCCACCGCTCCCGATTTTCGGCCACTCTCATCCAGCGCCCACACCAGCCAGCCTTCGAATGTCATCATCCCACTTGTTGCAGGGCGTCCAACACTTTACCGAGTCGCGGTCTCCACTCAAAGACTTTACGGCTCCAACGGTACTACAGAACTGATATCTGCGGCTAATATGACCAGCCCACTGCCACTTCACTTTCGTCGGGTTATCTCAAAAAACTATGTCTTACCGAGCTTGTTTCGTTTTTTGAACTTGAAGCACCTAATAAAACGACTATATATCGCTGGTATTCTGAGTTTCATCGAGGACGTTTATCGCTTACACAGCTCTTTCTAGTGTCCCGACCAAAACAGCGGTATAACACAAGAAAACATCGATGCTGTACGCAAATTATTACAAGAAGATTGACATGTGAATACGAGCAGATACAAGTTCCCGTGGCATTGGTAATGACAGTCATTCAAATAATTTTGCATGAAGAACTAGGTGTCAGGAAGTAGTTTCCCACGGGCTGCCTCATCATTTGACCGAAGCACAAAAGTTGGCCAGGGTTAATGGTGTCGGTCTGCTCGCAACGGTTTGATGGAGGGAGCTCAAATGTTGTATATAATATTGTCTTAAGTGATGAATTGTGGATCTATTCATTTGAGCGGGAAAAAAAACAACAACGGCTGTATGGGTCTACGAAGGTGAAGCCAAGCCTACAAAAGTTTCGCGCTCTCGTAGCGTGTCGAAAAAATGGTTGCTTCGTTTGTGTCAAAAACCGGACACGTGGCTACGATTCCTTTACAGGAACGAAGAACGGTTACTGCTGATTGGTACACAACAGTTTGTTTGCCGGAAGCCATAAGCAAACTTCGGAAACGTAATCCCAATCGTCGCTTCATACTTCACCACGATAATGCGAGCTCCAACACGGCTCGGCAAACGATCGCGTTTTTAAATGACAAAAACGTGGAGTTTATGGACCATACTCCATATAGCCCTGACATGAGCCCCAATGATTACCTCACGCTCCTAAGAACTATAGATTTGCTTTGTGGTCAACGGTTTCCAGACCCAGAAGAGGCAGTCGAAGCCTACAAATCGGCCGTTTCGACTATGTCCACTTCAGACTGGAATAACTGCTTCAAAAATTGGTTCCAACTAATTCAAAAGTGCATCGACTGTCAATAAAAATACTTCAAAAAATAATGAAAATAAATTTTATTGTATAACCTTAGTAGTTTTTTCTATTCCCGATCATTTCGGTGTGGCCCTCGTAAAAGTAAGTTAACTGTGGAAGAGCCACGCTTCGGCATGAATGGGCCGGGTCGACCGGAGTGATACCACTGCCTCACAGAAAACCGGCGTGAAGCAGCCCCTGTGCTGTGTTTCGCCGAGTGAGTGAGGGTACCGAAGGCCCACCCGGGGGGGAAGGGATAAAAGGTTGGCAGCGCACTTGTAACTCCACTGGTGTTGCAAGTGTCCATGAGCGGCGGCAATTGCTTACCATTAGGTAAGCAACCCGCCGTAAATCCGCCTGCTCGTCTGCTACCTATCATATAAAAAAAAAGTAGTAGGTAAGTAAGTCAACGAGCGGTTATTCCAACGTAACTTAACTATGCCCTATGGACAAAGTCACGCGCAAAGGGAATAGTTCATTTGTTGAACTATCCGAGTATCGCATGTCCAGACTTTGACCAAATACCACAAAACCAAAACGATCGGATGCCAGTTACAAATAGTTTGAAGTGCCGAAATTAAACTCCGTTTAAGGTGGAATCTATACGCAATTCAAGTAGAAATTCCGATGGCTCTTGACAGGGAAGTAACTAAAGGTGGATAAGGAAATGACTTGAGTTGAATTTTGTCACTTAAGATCGTAGGTACTTTTTTTAGGGAAAATGAGAATGGTGAGTAATAGAAAGCATATGCTTTCTGGAATCCTGCAAGCAAAACTGCTTGGAACTCATGTTTTAAATAAAAAAAAACACCTTTTTTATGTTATAAGAAGGCAAATAAACAAGCGGGTAACCTGATGGTAAGTGTACACTGCCACCCATGGACATCAGCTACACCAAAAGGAGTGCGGATACGTTGCCGGCCTTTTAGGAAGGTATAGGATAGTTTCTTGAAGGAAGGAAAGATTGAAATCAATACGTGTTAATATTTAGCACGCGTTATAATATGCAGCCGGCCTTCTGTGTCTACTTCTATAGTTACACATCACTAGCACTCAGACCGAGTATAAAATGGTATGTTAAATTGTACGTGACCGATGCCGTATCACATTCGTGGTTTTGACCAAAGGATTAAAGGTCAGTTTTGAGATGGGTTTGCTTTCAAACTATTTCGAAGTAGTAGTGACGATCGATGTATGTTTAAGCGATGGTATATCAGAGTAAAAAAAAAATGCTTTTCGAATGCTAGCCAGATCCAAACCTCAAAAGAGGGAGATAGATCGTTTTTTTTTTTGGTTTTTCGCATTGCATTAAAACTATTTTTAAAATTAAAACAGAAATTAACCTAACCTAACCTCGTAACTACGGATGCTGAAATGTAGCCGAAACGTTACGCAGTAAATTGAATAAACAATTTTCTATTTCTACTTATATCTGTTTCTATTAAATACAATGCAGCGTACTCAACAATAAACGTTGCGTTTATTTCCAGTTTATTCATAAATATTTTCACGTTTTTTTTCTCTACTTAAAGGTTGTCTGGAAGAAATCTCTCTAAGCCATGAGACCGCTTAGCTTATTTATTTATTTTGTTACTTAATTAATATTATTAGGAAGATCATGATTTTACAATTTATAATATTGTATATTAACAGCAGTACATAATTACAGAAAAAACACTTAGACAGATCCACACAGAAGATTTATTTTTAACTATTGCTGTTTTTTCACTTATGTACTATATTTCTGTTCAATAAAGAATATCTGCCTATCTTTAGATTATTTTCTTTTTTGCCCATTATTTCAGTTTACCTACGGCTGCTGTTTGTATTATCGAACTAGGTAGTTTGTGGATTCTTAATTCCTGAATACCAAGAACTACCTACCTCCGTTTAACGTAACTCTAATTGCATTTTCTACTCCGCGGTCTCTCAAGAACTAGTGGCCAACTCTTAGCAACTCGCTCACTCGACTCTCAAAGAGTCCCATTTAGTTCACAAAGGGAAACCTAACTCATTGAACACATGCAAGAACACTCAATGCACTAGGTTTAATTGGTTGAATGTGAAAAGATTTTAATTGTATTACTGAGTGTTCGATTGAAGTCCTTAGTTCAAAGTACGTTTCCAATGTATTGTAATCATCAATCCGTATTTGATTAGCGGTATTTAGCCCATAATGGTAGCGATGATTTCATTTTTATGTTTTTTTTTTATGTGATAGGTGGCAGACGAACATACGGATCACCTGATGGTAAGCGATTTCCACCGACCAAAGACACCTGTACCGCCAGTAAAGTCATAAGTGCTGCCAACCTTTAACCCCCTTTTTTGTCAATTGGACCTCCAGTACCCTCACTCACTGATAAAACCCAGCGCAGACGATGCTTCACGCTGGTCTTACTTCAAAGAACTTTTAATTTTTTTTTTTATGATAGCTCGAGTTTTTGATCACCTAATCCCATTATAGTAGCGACTTGGCTTTTATGTTCTATGTACGCCTGTGCCCTGTTACTATAGGCTTGACTCTATCTATACCTTCTAAAGACAGTACATAAAATTAGAAAAAAAAAACAACTTTTCTTCCATCTAGAGTTAGGTAATAGTGTGCTAACACAACACTTTGCATGTAGACGTGGACAAGCTGGTGATTGACCTAATTTGCTCGACACAATAATATTGCAAAAATAATAAACATTATAGGTTTTTATTTATAAAAATATCTCCAAGACTCTAAAGGATACTATAATGTAACAAATACCGATGTATACCAATCAATCAATACTTCATCCCAACTTTACCAACTATTTTACGATACCAATAAAGTCATAACATCATAACAAAAGGGCGAGCCTCGTAACAAAAGGCTAGTTCGAAAGAATCGACAATAGGAAGGCGCAATCAATAAGACTTGACGAACAAATGATTAGGGTCATTGTGACTGGTTGGAGATAAGCCAAGATTTATTAGCAGACGAGAGTTGCAAAAAATGTAGTCAGATTAGCGGTTCGTTTTGCGTGTCATCTCCATACATTTGCGGGCAACGCTGTCGCCACCGAGTGCGGGCCCAGACTGGACAATGACCTAAAATTTTTTTAGTCTCGGAATCACAATGAAACGACTACCGTTTAGCTTCCGCAATGCTTGCGAGCGAACTAAACAAACTGAAATTTAAGTTTGTTCCAGTTTCCCTGCGTGTATTACGCAGGGAACTGGAATAAAATAACAAGACAAAAATCTATAATACTCAAAAATCTACAAAAAATTTTGGTATCCGAAACATATAGGTACATTTCTTGACGAGCCGGGAATACTATATGGAAAGCTGGCAGCGCACTTGTGACTCCACTGGTGTTGCCATGACAGGTGATCCGCCTGCTCGTCTGCTACCTATCAGATAAAAACTATGTTGAAATGATGATGTAGCGAATGTTAAAGGGATGTAAATGTTCAGAGATACACCCTGTATTTTCTGTCTATAAATTAAACAACCCGATACCACAAAAGCTGCGATATGTAAACGCCTTTAGATGAGGATCTCTAAGATCACATAAAATAGTATTCAAAATAAATAAATTCACCATTGGAGCCATAAAGTCCTTGATTTCCACCCACAACTCAGTAAACGTAGTGTTGGACGCTCTGCTACAAGATGGGATGACGACATTCGAAGAAGAGTGGCCGAAAATCGGAGGCGGTGGCGTGCATTGGGGGAGACCTATGCCCAGCAGTAGATGAGCGTGGGTTGCTGATGAAATTCACACTACTTCTCATACAATATGGAAAAGATTCACTGTAGTATTAGTTTCGCCAAATCATGTACATACAAATCCTTCTTCAGAAGAATTATAGGGAAAACTGTACTAAAATCGGAACAATGAAAGGGCGTGAATGTGTGTTTTCTTTGTTTATTTTGGATTCTCGCTGTTTCCGAGAGATGCAATAAAAACAATTCGTTCTCTACTATATTCTGAGTTGGGAGGGGCCGATGTTCTCGTATTTTATTCGTTAGCATAATATTTAAGCACAAACATCCATGAAGCATGTAATAATGATGTCCTAAGCGATATTTTCGGCATTGAACATATTTATCCTAGTGCACAAGCGTGTGTACAGACCAAGTGCACTCATCATCTATGAGACAACTTTGTGACATGAACGAAGAGGGATCGGACAGCAAGAGTACTTAATCATAATCATAATCATAATCATTTATTGCTTAATGTGGTTACATAATATGGTCTTAGTGTAAGTAAATGAATCTCACATTACCCTGCAAGGGCACAGCAATTTATACATAGTACCTATATCTAATATTATAATTTAATTTTAGGATAACATATACATTTAAAAACAGGCAATATAAAAACAGGCATACTTTAAGTATATTTAAGCCAAGTTTTGTGGTGGTCCCAGACTTTTAAGGAAATCACCAAAAAATTTGCAGCTTTCACCCATATTGTAGGGCTGATCGTGGAGTCTACCTGCAGATTCTGTAAGACAGAGGACGAGACACCCATGCACATTCTCTGTCATTGCGATGCCCTCGGGCACCCAAGAAGCACCCTGGGCAGCTATTACTTTAGTCCGGAGAATGTTAAGGCTATCGCTTTCAAGGCTATCACGCGGTTTACAACGACCGTGAGCTTGGGAGACGATCTCTAGAGGGAGTGGAGGACACAATAGATCTAATCGGTCGCAGTGTCCATTCGGAAACGAACGCTCCCAAACCCACAAATGTGTAATTCTCATTTGAAAAAAATCACTTCCATGGAGGGCATTTTTTTCTGTAATTGATGATGCATTTTAATAGATTTGGTATCAGCGGTCATGGGAAAAGTACTCGCCGAGGTCGCAATATTTTGAAATTCGTAATTATAAGGGTTGAAAAAAAGTTGCCCTCCATGGAAGTGTTTTTTTTTTTAGAAAATGAGAATTAAATTACCCAAATAATAACATATTATAGGCATCTCTTAAACTAAAAATTATGCAATCAATATTCTACTGCTCGTAATACTATTGTTCACCATTATAATAAAAGACTTCTGCGAAATCCTTTCCTACATCAGATGCCTTGTTCTCAATTAACCTTCTAGCTAGGGCACTATAAACCTCTCAGTTAACAAGCTTAGGTGAGGGAAATATATAGATTTTCTTGAAAGGATATTATAATCCCACCTACACATTTCAATTTGCGGTACGGAAAGTGCATTCACGTGTTGAAATATGTAATAATGCATTTTGCTCACGTCATCTTGGGAATGAATGGAATGGGGGAACGATGCTGTAGTTAGGAGTGTGGGTAGGTGGTTAGGCCACTTTGAATAAAGGTCAAAGTTACTTTGAATAATCTTTACAAACTGTCAAATTTAACTAATATTATTTATACCTGCAGGCTTCCTAAAGATGTGTCTTTAAACTTCACGTTGCATTAATAAAAAACACTTGATATAATCGGGAGTGAACGCGAGGGTATACATCCTCTTCTATACAATTTATAAAGAGGTAAATTCTAAAGACATCGACAGACCCTATATACTAATCGAAAAAACGTAGCTCTAGCGCGATGCAATCGACACCCAGTGCCATCTAGGTAGGTAGGTCTCTCCATCTGGCTTGAGGTCATCCTACGTTACATTTACCGCGTGAAGTGATACACGGTTGCTATACATGAAAGCTATGTCTTATAAATGTAGAGAAATTGATCAAAGGAGGATTTGAAATCCTGTTATAAAAGAGCTTCAAAGAGAGTGTTGCCGATGTTTTGGCGCCGCATCGCGGTTTTAACTAAAAGGATTCAAGGCGAGTTACGGTCGGCATGGGAGAAATTTTCTGAAATAATCTAAGGCAGAATGAAATGTATGATGGAAACAGAAAAGTAAATTATAGGTAGGTATCTAATTTTTTTATAAGTGATAGAGGACATTCGAGCTTCGTCCGGTTCGGTATGCCTCTGGACGGCCTCTGGTTAGCAGAAGCCCACCCCAGAGGAGAGCCCCACACTACCCGGTTGCCTCCCATCGGCTGGGTGTGCATAAGGCGGCATTTCCCCATTGTCACCAAAAAAAAAGGCAAATCACATGACGGTATGCGATTGCCGCCCGCCCATAGACTTTCGATATCACCACTCACCTTACTTACGCGTAAAGATCTAAAAAATTTGTTGTACGTATTCGGATTCAAAATTTCGACCGACTCGGATGTTATAGAATAAATCAAAATAGTATTCCAACTACCCTATTGACATTATCGATTCTATTTCACTTTTGAATACTATCGATATCAATACCTACTATTTATAAAGAGATAACTTCTACAGACAACGACAAGGCTTATAGGTAAACCGAAAACACGAAACGCTTGCGCGATGTAATTTAGCACAGCGCCATCTATTGGTTCATTTCTGAATTACGTTCCCGAAGAGAAGTGAGGGCGGGCCACTAGTCTTTAATAGCTTTCTAGGTAAACTACCGATAGTTCAAAAACACTACTGCACCTCCATGGGCGTCGAAAGAAGGCGGTAGTCGCTTACCATCAGGTGATCCGTCTGTTCGTCTGACCTCTATACCGTGAAAAAACCTATATATAAAAAAAATATCAATTAATTCAGACTTGGCTTAAACCTTCGTCTTTGTCTAGAAGAGTTCTTTCTCTATGTTTACATTCACGGTAAAAAAAAAACAGTCTACTTTTTTGTTCTTGAATAACAAACGAAAAATAACCTACTCTGCCACAGACTCTCAAACGACTCCAGCCTAGTACTAGACACGTTTCACAGACCTTTTTACGAGGCCTGACAAAATGTTGATCAACATTTACTCAGAGAAATAACACAATCGTAAAACTCTAACAAAGAGGCATCTACACGAAACAGAGCAATATTTCCACCTGTGAACGTAAAAGTGAAGTGAGATAATCTAAGAAACAGTTTAATAATGATGGAAGAACAAATCAACATTGCAATATAATTTTACTGTGGGAGAGCCACGCTTCGGCATTAATGGGCTGGTTTGACCGGTGTAATACCACGGCCTCACAAAATACTGGCGGTATCGTCGAGTGAGTGAGACTATTTTGAGACTAATTTTTTAAGACGCATGTTCATATCGATTAAAATATTCCATCGAATGGAAAAATAAAACAACTTATTTTGCATATTATGTCTAAATTAATTCATATTGTAAATAATCAGAGCTGTAAAGTAATATAGTCAGCCTAAATATATTTTTGTATGGCATATTCACTGTCAGTGGGGCCTGCCGGTTCTTGGTACAACGATATTGTAAGGGTAGTGGGGAAACAATGGATGGCTGGCTGGTGACCGTAGGGAGTGGCGTAATAAAGAAGAGGCATACTCAGCAGACGACGACATTCGAAGGCTGGATGGAGTGGGCTGGATGAGAGTGGCCGAAAATCGGGAGCGGTGGCGTGCATTGGGGGAGACCTATGTCCAGCAGTGGGCGAGCGTGGGTTGCTGATGATACTCAGCAGTGGGTGGATGTGAGCTGACATGATGATGATGATGATGGCATATTAATGGAGCGCTTAAAATGCAGGTGATAGTAAATTTAAACCGTAAATAACTTGCATTTTCAACACAATTTTCCAGAATAAAGTTTAAAAGCTCTGGCTTCAGCTTTCCACGAAGTATTTTTCCTGGAAAAATCTTTCCAGATATTTCACCACTCACATTAAACGGTGTATTATAAAAATCTGTCCAGTACTTCAGTCACTTTGTCCCGGCCCAGCGCGCTGCGGTACTTTGTTCGAAGCAAGACTTTTCCCGTTTATTCTTTAGCCGTGAACAATAAAATAGAATTGCTGTTCTAAAAGCATTTGCACCTGCTATAACACTGGGAAGGCACTGACGGTAGATATAAAAATGCCATTTTCCATTTTCAATTTTATTGCAGTTATAGTCCGAGGCAAGAAAGTGTAGTTATGACTTTGAGTGCGCAGAAACCAATTTTGATAGAAAGTCTTCTTTTTTACAAGTGCGCAAAATAACGGTCATCGCTATACTTTCGTGCCTCCAGCTATACTATGTCTACTGCCTCGGTGTCGGTGGCGCAGTGGGTCGCACTTTAAGGCAACGGCAACGCTTGGTATCCCGGGTTCAATCACCAAGTCAAGCTAACCTTTTTGGGTTGTTTCTGTTCAGAAATTTTCAGTGACAGCCCAAAGTTTGGAAGTTTTCTTGTAGCTCTTCAATCGTATCACACTGGTGTCCCATCGAATTAAGAGGGTAAGGGAATAAAGAATGCACCTGTATTTACACACTTGAGCACTAATATATCCTGCGTAAGTGGCTGATTGTTCACACTGGCCGCCGTAGCCGAATATCGATTAGAGGATTTATTTAAAGCCTAAATAATTCTGCAATGATAATTGGGTAGATAAATAACACCGTGGGACAACTGAGTCACGCTTCAGCATGAATGAGCCGGCTTGACCAGAAAGATCTCATCACGGCTTCACAGAATGCCGGCGTGAAGCAGACAGATTAAGATATACATAAACGACGCGTCAAAGACACTATGTACCTTCTAGCGGTTACTAACGACCAATGTTAACGTGTCCTAACTTGACAAATGACATTCAAGATACCAGGGCCTAAAATAACGTCGCCCCAAGAGAAAATTAGGGAGGGTTTCATATTAAAACCATATTGCACATCTCATTGGGTTTAATTTACGAAATTTTATGTTTAATATGGGGGACGTAAAATTCTTTATGGCTATGGGTGTAGCGGCTGCGGCATAAAGATTTAGTATAGAACGCGAGGTTTTGAAACAAGGTGGGAGAGATACGGCTTATAGCTTAACACTTTAGAATGATGAAAGGTTTCCATACTAAAGTATTCCATTTATACCGTGGGATTGCCACGCTTCGGCATGAATGGGCCGACTCGACCGGAGTAATACCAGTGAGTGAGTGTACCGGAGGCCCAAGTATTGCAGTTGTCTATGGGCGGCGGTAATCGCTTACCATCAGGTGATCCGTCTGCTCATCTGCCACCTATCACATACAATAAAAAATACAGATTTTGCTCACGCTTTTTCTGATTTGTGAAGCAGATTTTCAAACTGTTTGTGGTGGTTTGCATCCAGACGAAAGCAAGACTAACATTGCCCATAACAAAACGAACGGTTATGATCTCCTGCCTCGGTTTCGAGTTATGTCGCAATTCAAATTATAACCTCGAATTTCAAAGCAACGGTTTCATCTTCCAGGAACTCTCTGTTGCCATTCTTCAATTGTCCAGAACAGCATGCTCAAATCCTTTGGACACAATTATCATGCGTCGAGATGATTCATTTGTGTAAAGAAAAAATTAAAGAGCGCTCGGCAAGTCTCCCATGCGCTGGACTGACCAAGTAAAAACTGCCATCAGTGGTCTTTACCACAAATGTACTAGAAAGGCATCACTGCGAGAAAAGCAGGCCATAAACTCTAATGTGACGACCACGACCACTCTGCCACGAGTATAACGACAAAGGCGAAACCGCCACCTCTAGATAATGTTAACTCAAATGTTATTCTTAGAATTTATACGCACCCTGTTAATAGCAGACGTGTCAACAACCATCACCCGATCGTCTAGACTCGGTTCTTCAATATAAAGGAAACTTACCAAGAGAGCTAATACTCGTACGTCAACATCTGAAAATGTTTACTTTATCAGAAGCTAGTTAAGGCTATGTCACGAGAAATTCAGCCTTTATTCCCTTGACGTTGTCGCCTTATCGTCTATGTCTACTGCAGGCTGGGGAGACTTTAATCAGTGTAAGTTTTGCGGCAAAGACAGTTTATTCGAGTCAAATAATAACATTGAAAATTATACGCCTTCTATCAAATTATCTAGTGAAATGCTTTCACAAGATTTAAACCAATGCGCAATGTTAGGGGGGCTGTCTGGTGGGGCAGTTTTTTGGACGCCTGCAGGCACTCTCCCCCACCTTGCCCTGCAACCAGCAGGGTGTGGGTTTGTGGAGAGTTCTGCAGGAGCCCATGCCCGCGACACCCGTATCGCAATCCAGCGATGCGGGCGCCGCCCGGTTAGGGCTTTGTCGGAGGACAGTGGGCGCTGCCCCGGAGGCTTTATCCCCTGGGCGTTGGTAAGGGGCCGTGCTGGCGTGCCTCGCTGTCCATGGGTGGGACGCGGCGTCAAGGTTTGTTTAGCCCGTATCCCACCTCGTAGCCCTGGATAAGCCGGGAACAGCCCCGGGTGTTTTAGTTGGTATGCCTATGGACCGGCCTCAGAACAGCTGAGGCCCCAGTCATGAGAGAGCCCAACACTACCCGTCGGTTTCCCAGCCGAGGGTGTGCATAAGGCGCCGCCGCAAGGTGGCGACGTCGGCTCATTGCACTACGGGCCGGCGGCATTTCACTTGGGTCAACAAAAAAAAAAGGTTCCTTTAGTAGGTTAGTAGTCATAGGTACACTTATGAGGCTGGGTCACTACCAAATGCGCCATCCGGCCAGTCAAACTAGTACTAGTAACTAGTAGGCACTTAGACTTTGTAAATGCTGCATGACTTTATGACTCCATTCAGCGTTGTTTCAAAGGTGTCCAACAAAAACATGCAAAATTAACCAAATTATTATTTTACACGCGCATTCGACCACTAGCATGTTGCGAGAATTGGCAGTTTTTTGGAGCGTGACATAAAACCAGGGCCTACAATAAATTCTGGCAATTTGCCCCCGAGAGTCCCGGGACCCATGTACAACGTCGCCGAGATATCCCTACGTAATGTACAAAATAAACAGCGCACTTTAAAATATTTACAGCCCTTTAAGGGTTATGGTGCGAAAACATGGCCAATCGTTTTTGAATAAAAGGAGGTGGTTGAAATAAAATAAATCTAACGCCCCGTTAGTCCAGTGACCTCCGTGATCTCGGGGTCCCCGGGTTCGATTTCCGGGTCGAGCAAAAGTATGTTTCGAATTTTTCGAACATAGCCCGGGTTTGTGATCACCAATCCGCATTAGGCTAGCGTGGTGATTAAGCATAATCCCATCATAGTAGCGATAACTTGATTTCTATGATGGAGGCCTTTGCCCTGCATTGGGACATTATATAGCCTGATACTTTAGGTGGCAAACGAAAGAGCGATTTCCGTCACCTATGGGCACCCGAAACACAAATTGGTGATGATCACATCAGAGCTATGTTTGAAAAACTCAAACAAACTTTTTGATTTTTCTCAACCTGGAGGCCAATTCTCGTGCATTCGACATTGAAGGAGAGTTTAGAGATTTCATACATTCGTCCATACAATTTTTTTATTCGACTTCAATGTCGAGTTCACGAGAATTAGTCTCCTGGGAATCAAAACCCCGACCCGGACCCCGAAACCACATCCCGGTACTTAAACCACGAGATCAACGGGGCGTTTATCTATGTTTATGGCCCCTTAAATCTTGTTGATCAAACATTTGAATAATCCTATAAACTCGAAGTAAAAAGCTTAAAAACATATGGCGGCAAGAGTTAGATTTCTTAATGGTACGACAAACATTGTGAGCTTGCAAAGTTTTTCGTACGTGATAGGATTTATGCAAGTGAATAAATCTCTCCTCATTTCAGCGAGCTATTCCCGGTCGCATCCAAAGCTGATATAACTATATTATCCACCATGATTTAAAATTTGGTCAGCTTAGACTAAACAGTGGGAGAGCCACGCTTCGGCATGAATGGGCCGGCTCGACCGGAGTTATACCACGTCCTCATAGAAAACAGGCGTGAAGCAGTGCATGCGCTGTTTCGCTGCGTGAGTGAGGGTACCGGAGGCTCAATCCAGGGGAAGGGGGGTGAAAAGGTAAGTGGCTCATCTGCCATCTATATTATAAAAAATATGGGTAGCATTACAATGAACTGTTTTTTTTATGTATTAGGTGGCAGACGAGCAGACGGGTCACTTAATGGTAACACATATAGAGGCACAGGTGCGGTGTCAACCTTTTAGAGGAAATCGGTAGCCCCCTTTCCTTCGGTACCCTCACTCACTTGACGAGTCCCAGCGCAGGCGCTGCACGGATTTCTGTGAGGCCATGGTATCACTCCGGTCTAGTGCTGGGTGGCTCTCTCACGGTTTCAAAGAAAGATTGAAGAAATTTGACAATTTTGTATACTTTGACGTGTGACCTACTTTTAATGACGTCGCAAAAGAAATACGGCTGCTTTTTTTCATATTCCGCAAAGACAACTATGGAAACAATAGGCCAACTCATCGAATCGAATAAAAACCTCATCGAGAAGGGTGCAGAAGTTATATTAATTTTGCTTATCGTCACTCGCAGCTGGGTCTTATGGCCAGACATTCTCTAATAGGCTATCGGTTTTACGACCAGATATTTTGTTAAATATTGTTATCACCCTAACGGAATTAGGGTAGGTTGTTGCTGAGTTAGGGAATAAACAACTTTCTGTTATCCTTTATGTTTGACATGTCTTTATGTTTTGTATTGTTGCTTTTTGTTTTCGCTGGGCTTAGGGAAGCTGGGATTAAGATAGTTTTTTATGTGATAAGTGCCAAACGAGCGGACGGATCACCAGATGGCAAGCGATTGCCACCGCCCATGGACACTCGCAATACCCTTGGATTCACAAGTGTGCTGCTAATCTTTGAAACCTCTCTTTTCCCTGGTTTATCACTTGACGAAATACAGCACAGATGCTGTTTTACGGTCGTCTGTGAGGTCGTGTTATCACTCCGGTTGAAAGACTATACAAATTAAAGACATATTAGTGACTATATGATTGTTATCGTGGGATAGCCACTCTAGGTATCACAGTATTGTAATTTACGATGTAAACGGGCTTCGTCTGATTAGGGGCCGTAACGCTAATTGGTAGCCCCGTATATCACTGGGAGATAGGTACGAGACATATTTGTAAGAAGCTCAATGTGCCCAGCTTTTATACCCTTAACTTAGTTTTTCTTTGGTATCTAGTAATATATCTAGATACACGATGTCATGCTGAAAGCGTTTGAAAAATTGATGCCAATAGAGCTGTCATTAGTAGCTATATTTATATTTATATAGCTATAGTTGTTTTGAATTACGGATATGTCAATACATTTTATTTTCGATCCAAATTCATGGTTATAAATTCTGAAAATGCCAAATTTGTCTCATTTAAGCGAAGCCTTCATTGATGGCGACGCTTTTAGCATGGTCTTGCTGCATCTAGGGTTTATATGATTGAAGTCTACCGTCTATATAAGAATAAGATTAAGCGCTTATAGAAAGAAAAAGTACTATTTTAATCAATCTTACCACACCGTCTTAATTTGTCGAGCAAAAAGTGACCGCAATATCTTCCTAAAACTAAGTATGGATATTAGTTTGAGTAATAGTGGTACCAAAGTAGTCATTTTAGTCATAGATGTTTTTGCTTCAACTAAGGTTAAGGTCATTGGTCATTGTGTTTGCAATAAATCTCAATCTCAAGAAGATAAATCTCAAGAAGTCCTGAGATGGGCTGTCTTGATGGTTCTTATTTTTATTTCCTCCTCCTTGCGTCGTATTTAGTTCTGAGAGTCGTGACCTCTGATTATTCCTCCTCCAAGAGGAGATTTTGTCTCCCCTTAAAAGTGCCGAAATAAAAACTAAACGAAGAAAATAAACTTCTGGCTTCAAATCGGAAAATCCTCCGGAAAAGGTACGGTCATAAACAGGAAAACAATGCCGATATTTAAGAACTGATGGCGGATCCTAAAACAGTGGGTGAGACGAAGCCACACAGACTCCAATCAAATGGCTTGTTGAAAAAATGCTTACCAGTTCGGGGTGCCAAGAGGGCATATCTTGAGGATTAACCAGTGCCAGTCGTCGGCCAGTGGGACGCCTACGCTATCGCTGGTTATTGTAGTAAAAAACGTTTGAATTGAATTTATTCTTACGTATTTTGCTTCATTCATAAGGTATGTATTCATAATAGGTAGGTATTCATAAGGTTCATAGTACAAGGGAAAACCTTAGTTTGGGACCAGGACAATGTATGTGATGTTGTCTCAATTTATTTATTATTTATTTAAATGGGGAGAGCTCATGTTCCAATTACAAAAAAATATATCCTGTGTAATTAAATGCACTGAAAAGAAAAATTTCCACCACCTTAAAAGTAATCCTTTATAAAAAAAAACAAACCAAAGGATTTTATAAAAAAAAATCCAAACGCAAAATCGTGCATCAACCTTTATACACTGTTAATTATAGCTAGTACCTACTTGTTGTTACAACCCAATGGAAGAGTTCTTAATGAGTTGTAGTAGGCTCCTTAAAGAGTCCGAAAACAATATTGTAGACCGCTAAAGTACACTCACTGGTACGAAAACTGAATCATTCTGATATTTTCATATTAATATACTCTATAAATCTTATTATTACTATTATTAACAATAATAGGCGGTAATTAACGCAACGTTAATTTTAAGCACATAATTATGTACTTACTGTTTTGGGTCCGCTTGTGACCACGACTGCTGTAACGCAGCCGAAACGATAACCAGTAAGTACAAAATTATGTGCTTAAAATTAAGGTCGCGTTAATTCCCGTCTGTAATAATAAATACCTTACCCTTTATATTATTTGAAGCCAATTTTTTTTTTATTGATTGACATAATTATTCTGATTTTGTACTAAATATTTTAAACTCTTGTGTTATGGATAGGTACCAGACAATATTAATTAAGTTTTATTTATTAGTTAGTGACTCACAGATACATTATGTAAATAGTTTAACGGGACTACTAACTTTATTTATACTGGGCACTGTTATAAGTTTCAAATTGTTCAATAAAAAATATTGGAATACACAGTTTTTTATATGATTATTAGTCTCGGGTGGGGATTAAAACCCATCTTTGGCGTAGGGCGAAAACCAAACCAACGCCATTGGACCAGTCAAATAAACTATAGATTTTTATCGATTTTTTAGATCAAGGTAAAGATTTTTTTCCTTATTTGGATACAATGGTTCTACAATGGGAGGCAAAATCACATTTAGGTACGTGATAACCAGTACCGTACAGAAAGAAACTGACGGATAGTTCTTTAGAGGCCGTTAAAATATAGTATGAGCTGTAATTTATTGATGAAAAGTCATTTCAACAAAAACTATACGATGACCAATTTTCGTGCCAGCAAGTGTATTTGAAGAAGAAAGCGTGTCTTTCGTGCCCTCCACTCAAATTAAGTGCAACTCAAACACCCTTCATTAAATGTGTGCAGTGTCCTTACTAGGGATGTTACAGCTGTAGATATCCACCTACTCGAACTTAAGGAGTAGGTACTCCCTACCTACTCAAACGTGAGAACTTATAAATTCGTGCCTACTTACTAGTTATTGAGAACTCAAGCCCCTTTGTTACAAAACGGAGATTAAAGTAAGTCATGATTTAAAAATGATGCTGTCACTTTTATAAAAGTCAGAAATGAAAGTAACATCATCTGTTTTAATACCATTTAAAATAAAATTTAGGTTTTTTTCTTTGATATGGAGACTTTCTATTTGTAACTTAGTGTTTAGTAATAAGGTAGGTACCCTAATTTTTTTATTATGAATAGAATAACATATTTTTATTTGAAATCAAATTAATTGTAAAGTCAAATAGGTAAAATCAATTGAATTATGTGTTTAATGTATACTAACTTATAATATTTTACTCAAACCCTAATTTAAACTGAATCTAGAAATCTGAAACAAATTTCCGAAATCAGTTTCAATCATTCTGAATAGGTACATATTTTATACCTTAATTGGATTTCCTCATAAACGATAAAAGATATCATTAGACGGAACAGCTGTAACATCCCTACTACTTTAACTGTCTCAAACAGGACTCACTCGCAAAATCGTTCCCTACGTCTTGTCTCAACATTTCTTCATGAGGTTGATGACTAAGCAGCTCCTTGCCGAAGACGGTAAACCCCTCCATAATCAGAAACGTATGAATGGTCAAAGCCATCAAGTGGCCCCCATTGCCACCGACCTCGCCAAGATAAGCCGGCGTATCGTACAAGAGTACCACTCGAGACCATCCGAATCTGTGGAGCAAATATACTCGTAGTGACATCTGTTGACGGGCTGGCAGAACCGTTTAGTCAGGCGTTGCTTTGCTTTTTAACGCCATCTAGTGGGGAGCGGATACACTTTTTGAAACCGGGATTGGAGAGCTTGTGTTTAGAACCTTTTTTGTGTTTTTTTTTTCAAAATTGCATTAGAATCAAAATCAGAACTTGTAAACTTCAAATCATGACTTACCATTTTTGAGATATCACAAGTAAAATCCCTGTTGCAGATAAGAAATAAGACTAAACTAACCTGTATACTTGTAGCCGACGTAAAACTTTAAGTTCTCCGTGTAATTGAGGCCGCCATCCGATGTAACAGTCCCAGGGGGTGTACAGTATGTCTTCTAGCTTCAAGAAGTTGGCGAAGGTCTTCATCATGAGGTGGCAGGTGGATTTTCCGGCGACGCTCACCTGCGACTCGGGGTCGTTTATGAGCAGCAGTTGCCTCCAGTTGTGGCTAGATGGCGTGGAAACACAAAAGTGTTAGTGCAAAGCTTCACACGTGCCGAAAATCGGTGCGGAAAATTGTGCCTAGGGCGCTTTCACATTAGGGCGTCAGTAGCGGATGCCTTTACATATTAGTTTATAAGTAGTATGTCAATATCAGTAGCGCGACTGTCGCGCGTTCATCGCGCTGCTAAAGTCACCTAAGTGTGAAAGCGCTCTTAAAGTCGTTGACAAACATTAGGAAAACATTATCTACTTATTAACCGACTTCAGAAAATGATACTGAACAAACACATCTGTATTGCTCCGCCCCCCGGCAATAGATCGGTAATCTGCTATTATGGACTTTTTACTGTAAAGACGAAATTCGTATTAACAGCTTGCAGTAAGTAGGTACCTACTGTACTTGACTTTAAGGCTATGATACGGAGTTTGCCTCAGAGCTCTTCATTCATTTGTTCCTCCTCCTATAGAGTTTTTGATTTTGATAATCTACTTTTGCCGTTGACTGTCTGTATGTACTAATGAATTTGACACATACAGTTCTGACGCGAACTCCACTCAACAGTGAGTATAGAGTTTTTAATTTTGATCATCTACTTTTGCTTTTGACTGTACTAGCAAAAAATCGGTCCTTTACAATTGATCCAGTAATAAAGCCACTATACACTTTACCAAAACCAATTCCCCAAATAGATAAATCCGATAAAAATAAAAGCCTTTTGGAAACAGGGGCATACGGAATATCCACAATATTGTTTCATGTCCAGAGTAGTAGATTTGTGATATGATATCTGGGTATTTAGATAAATGGAATGGCTTTGATGAACCTGTGACTTTTATCGCGATTAGGATTATTTTTATACATGCTGAGATTTATATCAATGACCTATAGGCAATATTATCTATAATCAGAAATGATGTAATTAGACAGAGAACCAGAGTCACCGACATAGCCCACCGAACCAGCAAACTGAAGTGGCAGTGGGCTGGTCACATTAGCCGCAGAACTGACAACCGTAGTGTCCTTGAGTGGAGACCGCGACTCGGTAAACGTAGTGTTGGACGCCCTGCTACAAGATTGATGACGACATTCGAAGGCTGGCTGGAGTGAGCTGGATGAGAGTGGCTGAAAATCGGGAGCGGTGGCGTGCATTGGGGGAGACCTATGTCCAGCAGTGGACGAGCGTGGGTTGCTGATGATGAATATTATCTATTAGTACCTTAGTGAATAAGAATGGTTTTTGTATGTGATAGGTGGCAGACAAGCAGATGGGTCTAATGATAAGCGATTGCCGCCGCACAAAGACACCTGCAACACCAGTAGAGTCACAAGTGCGCTGGCAACTTTTAACCCCCTTTCTCCCCAATTGGGCCTCTGGTACCTTCACTCACTCGACGATAAACAGCGCAGGTGCTGCTTTATGTTTAAATCTTTGGCTTTATGCCGGTGTCTGACATCTATAACATAAGTGATTTTAAGTTAAGGGGAAGTGTCAACAGCATCCTGAGGGCAGTGGCAGATGATCCGCATGCACCTATGGTAAGGCACTACGTACGAACCATGACTGAAATTTCAATGGGCACATCAGTCGAGTTCGCAACATGTGCCCCTAATGTACATGGTATAATAATTTAATATTGAGAAACCCCCCTACCTATTTTTACTAACCCTACAAATAAGTTTTTAATTGTTATTGTACTAACCCATGGACCTATGTATCATGTTGTCTGAAAATAAAGATATTTGATTTGATTTGATTGATTTTAAGCTACCTACTTAGTAGTACGGAGTCATATCAATGTATGAGATGTTGTGTGTGTGAACTTATTTAGTACGGAGTCAGGTCATGAAATGCTGTGTGATTTTTTTCTCAAACTAAGTTCTTTAACTACTCTTAGTTGATTTACTTCAATATCCCCAAACCTCAAAGATGCCTAATAAAAGCTGTCACTCGCCGAAGTTATTGGATTTCATGGATGACTGACTTTCTCGACTCGCTGATTCCCGGGTTCGGTTTCAGTTAACTTTTCTGCTGAAGGAGAATAAGAAACAAGTAATACTTTGGGCTGAACTGGCTAACTTTTAATCCTATAACTAGATTTCGGCGCGTTGTGCCATTGTTTGTGGATTATCAAATCTATCTCGGTTTGATTTGGATAGGATTATTGTAATCCCGAAGAAGATATTGGTGTACAAATCAATGAAAGCACTTTATTATAATGTACAAGTGTCTCGTCCTCACTTTGTTTTGGGACATTAGTTCCAATGTGTACCAAAAGATGGCAGTAGGCGATGATTACATGGCGCTAGTGTTTCGTCTTTTCGATTTGCAGATAAGATGTGTTGATGTACAGACAATGTACCTTTTAATAAATAATGTAGATATAGATATAGATTGATATAGATAGAAGATTTAAAATACAGATTACCCAAATACTTAACAATCATTATCGATACTATTTATAAAGAGATAACTTCTATAGACAACGACAAGGCTTAAAGGTAAACCGAAAACACGAAACGCTTGCGTGATGTAATTGAGCACAGCGCCATCTATTAGTTCATTTCTGAATTACGGTCCCGAAGCGAAGTGAGGCGGGCCACTATTCGTCTTTATAAATCTTCAGATTTTCCATACCGATTGGAGTCAAGTGCGCTCTCTCTTTCTCTATCATCTCAGCACTTAATATTCTTGCGTCTAAAGCTGTCGATTTGGAGGACTGAGATCTATTGAAACTTGATTTGGGGAAACTGGTGATTGCAATTCCCTTTAGCAGTGGAACCAGATTAACTCAATAATTCACTATTCGTCTACAACATACTCCTTAACTGAATGTACACGCAGTACCACCGACAGGGAACGATGGAGAAGACGCGCAAAAGTTACACGACACTCAGACATTCTTTAGCAACGACCACTCTGTCAGGAGTATACGACTGAGAAGAAGAAGAGTTTGAAACGTGCTGAAGAGCGCTGAACCATTAAACACCGCTTCCGATTGGATTGGGTCTTTTTTTGTTTTTTTATGGGCAGACTAGCCAACGGATAGTCAGCGATGGCCGCCGATGGACACCTGCAACACAAGTCACAATTGCACTGCCAACCTTCAACCCCCTTTCCCCAATTGGGCCTCCGGTGCCCTCACTCACTCGACGAAACCACGCAGGCCCTGCTTCACGCGATCTTGGAAAATTGGATTGGATTGGTTTTTGCATGTGATAGGTGGCAGACGAGCAGACGAATGACCTGATCGTAAGCGATGACCGCCGCCCAAAGACATCTGCAACACCAGTCGAGTCACAAGTGCACTACAAAACTTTAACCCCCTTTCCCAAATTGGGCCTCCGGTACCCTCACTCGACGAAACACAGCGCAGGCACAAAATAAAGACTTTTGACACAGAAGGTACTCACGCATGCGCACTAAACGCCTTTTCGACCACATTAATCCTAACTTATTATTGTCAAACTGTCGAGGTCTATGGTAGAGGCCGCGCGCTTATGTGCTCATGCCGGGCAACAACCCTAGCATATGTCAACGAACTCTTCTAAATTCAAAATCAAGGCTAAGTCAGTCAGTCTGTGTCAAAAGTCTTTATTTTGTGGCGCAAGCCGCTGTTTTAGGCGAGTTTTGGAAGATTGGATTGGATGAAATTTAGCAAGTCTGGGAATGAAACATTTTCTCACGTACGCAACCCTTCGATAAACAATCCAATTGGATTTTGTGTACATAATCCTGTGTAATCTTTACTCAACAATGTCTACTACAATGTCTACTAATATTGACATGTTATCAGTATTGACGACCCGTTTAGCGCAATGGTTTCAGCGCCGGTTTAGACGTAAGGGACGGGTTCGATTCTCGCACCAACACAAATGTTCGTTGATGAAACAGATATTTGTGTTGGATCTGCGTGTTTGTAGTTCCCTTGTTGTTTCTCGTTTTCATAGCACAAGGGAAAATCTTAGTCTGTCACCAAGACAATCTACCAGTGTGATGTTATCTTGATTTATAGTATGGTAAATTCTACCAAACACTTCACCGACGAGTGAAAGTTATAAAAATATTAAATAAATAATAATGCGCCAGACAATCACACAAATATACCTAATCTGAAACAAGCAACCCCTGTACTATGAGTAACAGATGACGATAATTAACTGGGGGCGTCAACCCAGAACATCGAAACCTAAGAAAACTTAGAAGATTTAGTTTCCTAAATTGACTTAACCGGGAATCGAACCCGGGACCTTTTGCGCTTCAGGCTAGTAACGTCAAATTAATATATTTAGAAGGGCAAACCCGGATTTGAACTTATGACTTAGCACAAATAGGAGCTTACCCTCTAAGCTACAAACTGTCCCTTTATCTAACCAACTAATGGCCCACCATTAATTTGTTTCAGGACTATATTAGTTACAAATCGTACTAATAGATGGCATTAAATGGATGTTGATTACATTGCGCTAGTTTCGATGGTATATAAGGACCAATTGGGGGGAAAGGGGGTTTAAGTTTGGCAGCGCTCTTGTAACTCTAGTGTTGTGTTGTTGCCACTTAACACATTAAAATGCATACTTAATATTATAAATGGGAAAGTGTGTCTGTCTGTATGTTTGTCTTTCTTTCACGGCAAAACGGAGCGACGTATCGACGTGATTTTTTAAGTGGAGATAGTTAAAAAAATGGAGAGTAACATAGGCTACTTTTTGCCCCTCCGTGCTACCCCGATTTAACGCGAGCGAAGCCGCGGGCAAAAGCTAGTATTATATATTTAGTTTTTTCCAGATAAGGTACTTATAAGAATTGTCGTGTTATAAAGGATGAAAATATATAAAATGAAATTTTCAACGCATAAAATATTCTTGCAAAGTAAACGAACAACAACATATTTCTAGGAATTATTCTTTAGTGGAATGCACATAATGATCGTTTTCCTAGAAGGACATTTCATAACATTTTCCCAGAGAGCCGTAGATAATCAAGCTTAATTGAATAGTATATCGTGTTTAGTTTAAACAACCTACATACTAGATTATAGACAATTTTGTCTAAGAGCACATAAAACACATACTTCTAAAAACTGTAGTAATTAATCGGCTTAATAATAAAAAAAATATCTCTTTATATTTTGTAATAAAAAAATATCCCTATATCTCTACACAGAGAAATCGCTAATTATTGTGCTTAGTTCACTAAAGACTGAATCTCTAGGTATCTGTATTTGTAAAGACGTAGCTATAATCTCTTAGATATCGAAATAAAAACTTAAGTTTCTTTTTTATTAGAGATCCTACTTTTATCCAACATAAGGTATGCCAATAGCAAGGTATAATAACATGAAGTGATGATGAGAGTTGCTTTGGGCATCCAAAACTGAAACTTAAGGACTTGGTCTTTGCCTTTTTCAAAATACAATAATATAAAAGATAGTCTGACAATTTTCTCCAACAATTTTTGATGCTACTCAAACTAATCCTTCTGCAACGATATTCCGCATACCACTTTAATTTAAAAATAATTGGAAATTCTTGTTTTCAAAGGAAAGGAAGCGTGCAGAAGTCTAGTCGTCTGTTGTTGACGATGTTTGCTGCCAATTTAAACTTAAGTTCATTGTTGGTTGTCAGAGAAACTTGGCTATCTTTTAGATGAACTTAGGCAAACTTTTCTGCCCCGTAATCGTAATTAAAGCACGATTATTTAAAAATGATCATCGCAAGTCCTAAGCAGAAGATCTGTAGCGCTACCATGAGTTGACATCTAAAACTGACATAACGTAAACTATTGCTCTGTCTCTTTCAAATGCATCACAATGAAAGAGACAAAGTGATAGTTTTCGATAGCGAGTATAGTATTTCAAACTCATGGTAGTGCTACTGTAGTACACAAGGAACCCTTGTATGTACATATCCCAACCCAAGCTGCAAATGCTAGCTAACTCTTACAAGATAGTACATTGGAGCTGTCATTCATTACGAGCAACTTCAGAAACCTACATTGCACGTACTTAGTCTGATAAGCACTTTACTTGTTTGTTGAAATGACCTTGAGCAATGATAAATTATAAGAGGAGTATGATAATCCTACCCCTTTGTTTTGAACTCTAAAATATACATGTCAAGCATATTAATCAGACGAAAGTAATTCTGTGTACTTCTAAGAAAGATATCCCGGTATTCCTTCCCTTGATATCCCAGTATTATTAAAAACAAATTATTTTGGAGTGTTTATTTCAACATTACAAAAGGATCAAGTAATTGTAAGCCGTGTAAATTATCTGATATATTTTAATCTTATTAAAAATGAAATATTCAAGTTCATAGCACTTATTTAAAGATTAATTAGTTTTTATAGTATATAAATAAATTCACACAACACCTCATATATTGACCTGACTCCGTGCTAAATAGCTTAAGCGTGTTACAGATACTAGACAACAGAGAAAACACAAATCCACTGTAATACATAATTTGTAACTTAGTTTATGAACTGTAGACCCGTCATGTTTGATTCTTAGTCTGTAAAGTATTAGACCACATTAGACTTAGTCATTACGCCATAAAATAGCTACGAATATATATTTTTTTATTTTAATTAAGTTAATTTTACCATATTGACTAATACTGGGGCTACTTTCAGATCCCAGTATAAAACCACCGCTCGTCTCCATCAAATGAAAACCCACTTTACTATCCAGCGTAATATAATTCTGTGCCTTTCGGTTCACTTAACTCGCGGTTGGATAATTCCGAGCCATTTTATACTTTATGCCTCGTAAAATAAGGACGTGGTCTTACGAGAAAGCTAGATGACTGATTTACGGCGCTAAACGAAAACAAAATAAGGGAAAGGCTTTCAAGATAAGGAAGTAAGTTCACTAAAACAGATGAGATTGAATGACTTGTGAAAAACTAAAGAAGCTAAATGTCTACGTTAACGTCAATATCTTTACCTTTAAATAAGTATAGTTATTATTAATCAATCACCAAAAAGACATAAGAAAGATGAAAGCACTGTAATCTCAAATTGTAAAGTAACTGGATATTAATAATTAAATTTATTGTTATTGGTTATATTCCCTTAATAGCTCCAATCTCCAAAAATGTAATGCCTTCTCAAAAATATGACATTTTACATGCTTATCAAACAATTTTTACTTTCGAACAATGTTAGGTACAGTCAACTCCAAAATATGTATACACTTTGGAACCTTGTCACAATACATGTGTCTATAAAAAGTAGAAGTGGTTCTTATACATATGTATTGTGACAAAATCCTAAAGTTTTCACTATGTAGGTATGAAAAAGTTCTTGAAATTGGACTTGCAAACCGATTTTACCCCTAATTTTGTGGTTGCCCCAAGTTTTTTTTTTTAATGATAGATGGCAGACGAGCAAACGAGTCACCTAATAACAAGCGATTTCACGCCTATAAACACCAGCAACATCAATAGAGTCTCAAATGCGCTGCCAACTTTTAACCCTTTCCCCTCAATTGGGCATCCAGTATATTCATTCACTCGACACAGCGCAGACGTTTAATGTAAAAGTTCTTGAAATTTGGACTTGCAAATCCATTTCACCCCTCATTTTGTGGTTGCCCCAAGCGTTTATACACACCACAACAAATGGAACCAAATATTGAGTTGTTCCTGTCGTTACATGTCAGCGGAACAATGAGGAAAATACCCTGGCAAATATTGCGTAAGTGAAATATTATGGTAACGCTTGCTTCCGACTGAGCGAAAGTGTAGGTTGTATTGTTTGTATTATCTGTCTAGTTCACCGATTTGGGCATGATCGATTTCGGCATTAATGGATAAACGGATATTGATGGCGTCTTAACTAGTTCAGCGCTATATCTGACTGGCCGGATGGCGCATTTTTTTTTTTTATTGCTGAAATAGGCAGACGAGCATGCGGCCCATCTGATGGTAAATGGTAACCGCCGCTCATAGACAACAACAATGCCGAGGCACAGTCATGCCGCTGCCTACCGTGAAAGAAGTAGGTACTCTTTTCAAACCTCGTTTAAAAAAGGACATGTCATAGCGATCAGGGAACACCGCAACTGGAAGGTCATTCCACAATTTGCACGTGCGCGGGAAAAATGAGCGCTGGAAGCGTAGCGTTCTGGAAAAGAAAGGTTCCAGGTAGTATGGGTGCAGCTTGCCGCCGCGTCTAGTAGTGCGATTGTAGAATGGTGACCCTGGTATGATATTGAACAGCTCCTCAGAGCACTCTCCATTTGGTAGTGATCCTGACTCATACGCCAAATGTCCATGGGCGGCGGCAATTGCTTACCATCAGGTGATCCGCCTGCTCGTTTGCTACCTATCACATAAAAAAAAATGATTTATTACTGTTGTAGCAGGTGTCCAAGGGTGGCGGTACCGCGGTAATCGCTTACCATTAGGTGATCCATCGGCTTGTCTATCACCTACATCGTACAAAAATCCTGTTGGCAAATAATCACCGCCGCTAAAGAGCATCTGCGAGATAAAAGAGGTCGCTGATGCGTTACCGGCCTTTAAGTAAGTACGCTTTTCTCTTGAAGTTCCTTTACGCGTAAATATTTTCATTTTATAATTTTAATTCAATAACTATTTTAATTTTTATTTTTTAACTCTTTCTTTTTTAACTGAAAACATAATCTAGTTGGATAATCCTTAGAAAAGCTGTCGTACAACATAATAGGGAAACCCATCTTCCGAGCCTGTGTCTTGTAGATAAGGACAAAATTGGCTTACAAGGCAACTAGGCTTAGTATTAATGATCTCATCCTGGTTTAATTATGTTCATTTCAACAGAATCATGAATAATAAAATGATGTGTACCCCTGACTGTCGAGTAAGCACAGATGCTTACTCTACTGAATATTTAATGTGCTATTAATTAACATTTATATTTATTATTTCACATTTTATCATATTTTACGGGACATTCGTTCCAGGGTGTACCAAAAGATGGTGCTGGAAGTCGATTACATACAAGTCTTCTGTGTTTTCTGTTTACCTACAATCCTTGACGTGGACTAAGAGATCAACATCTTTATAAATACTATCTATGTAAAATCATCACATCAACATCATTTCAGCCAATAGACGTCTCAGTCAATGTTCTCCACACAGATCGGTCCTGTGCCACCCGCATCCAAAAGGTCGTGAATTATAGACAAAGAATTTTGTGTTAGTTTTAAAATCCGTATTCCTCTAAAATTAAAAAGTATTACGTTATTCATACAAGATGCTTTTTATATAATCTCACTAAAGAATCTATCAAAAAGAATATTTTATGTAAAAACTGCAACCAAAGTCATATCCCGATGAGGATTACCCATTTATTGTAAAGATATTGGCATTCAATTTAATTTTTTACTAAATTTACGTTTGTTAAATACCTAGCTAGATATCATTAGTTAGCCAGCCATTATGTCAAACAAACGACAGACGATGTAATTATGTATTACAACTACGTCGTAACAAAATCACTAAGTACCGTTCACCTGAGCTGAAGAAACAACCTACAGAACTTTGGCAATAATTCTTGTTACCAGGAACTCTGAACGGATTCACACAGCCTTCGCTACCACAAGTTTGGCAAACTTAGTTTTATCTCATTGTAAGTTATAATTGTCATCTTCTGTGTCTGATGTTAATTTGTTGGTGTATTTTGTATCGCTTTAGGCTATACAGAGTAAGCTATTATTTTCATTGTGACTTTTTTATTGAAAGAAAAAATGGTATCTATACTAATTATAAGGCTAATGTATAATAAGAATAAAGTCCAATATCCTGTATTGATTATAGATCCATCCATGGTGTGTGTGACAACCTAGATCCATCATACTGTGACAACCTAGATCCATCATAGTGTGTGTTACAACCTAGATCCGTCTAGTGTGACAACCTACCTACATCCATCTTTCCGATTGCATTCTCATAGTGTGACAACCTAGATCTATCATAGTGTGACAACCTAGATCCATCATAGTGTGTGTGACAACCTAGATCCATCTCTCCGGTTGCATTCTCAGTGTGACAACCTACATCCATCTTGCCGATTGCATTCTCATAGTGAGACAACCTAGATCCATTATAGCGTGTGTGACAACCTAGATCCATCTCTCCAGTTGCATTCTAATAGTGTTTCTGTTATCGCACGGTCTCTTAAATGGACACGTTTTTTTGTGACCAGCCTAC
Source organism: Cnaphalocrocis medinalis (assembly GCA_014851415.1). NCBI lineage: Eukaryota > Metazoa > Arthropoda > Insecta > Lepidoptera > Crambidae > Cnaphalocrocis > Cnaphalocrocis medinalis. The sequence goes on from CM026294.1 coordinate 3,930,112, forward strand.
CATTTAAAATGAGGGTGGTTTTGTGGAAAAAACTACTGAACCTTGCAACTGTTATATTACCTACTATCTAAAATGGGCATCTGCAAAATGATTTGTGACTCTTTTGAGCTAGGTTGCTAAGTTCACTTTTTATCTGGCAGACGAGCAGGCTTCGTTCCTGAGGGACTAAAATGAACCGAACGTTACGACCGAATCGGAGTTCTTCTCCTTTTCGCACGCGTTGTGCGTCTCTGTTGTTTAAATGTGACAGGTACATGTTCATTATTTATAAGCCACCTGCCAGGCTAAGATGCGCGCCAGGAGATAATTTGTCGACACTCGTATATTGTCGGCGCAAGTTGCGTCTCGCTCACCTGACTGAGCGATGAGCGGGATAGAAGGATGCGCTCTCGCGGACGAGTGTCGAGAAAATTTTGTAGCGGTGCGCATGTTAGGCCTACTGGACTATTGTTCAGAGAGCCAACTTCTCGTGGCAGTCCTGAACTCAAAATAATCCTCCAAAATTGTTTGGAGAATGATAAATATACCGATTATAGATTGTTTCCTAACTCAACCAAATTGAAAATGGATCACCTGATGGTATTTTTTTTTTATGTGATAGGTAGCAGACGAGCAGGCGGATCACCGGATGGTAAGCAATTGCCGCCGCTCATGGATACTTGCAACACCAGTGGAGTTACAAGTGCGCTGCCAACCTTTTATCCCCTTCCCCCCGGGTGGGCCTCCGGTACCCTCACTCACTCGGCGAAACACAGCACAGGGGCTGCTTCACGTCGGTTTTCTGTGAGGCAGTGGTATCACTCCGGTCGAGCCGGCCTATTCATGCCAAAGCGTGGCTCTCCCACAGTTAAAGGTTTGGTATTTTTTAATGTACCTTCCTATACACATGATAGGTGGCAGACGAGCTGAATCAGCGGACAAATGGTAAACGATTACCGCCGCCCAACCGCCCATCATGAACACACGCAATTCAAGTAGAGCAAGTACGCTGCTAAACTTTTCCCTTAGCCTCATGGTCATTATTACTTCGCTGGTTTTTTGTGAGGCCGTAGATCATTCAACATAACAACATAATACCTGTGTATTAATAACAATGGAACGTATTTCAAAGTGGTAATACACAGTTTTAATCGCAATAATTAACTAACGATATCAGTGCGCGCGAATCTATCAGAGGATTGACAGTAGCACAGTTCTAGTGACAGACGCTATAGGGATGTCTACCTCCTAGTGATGTTCCAGGCGATCGATTTTGTTCCTCTAACAGTACTATAGGAGACCTATTTTTGAATTGTCGTCTCATTAAAAAATGTGTGACTCGCATGATTTTTGACATCCGCATTTTTGAATCATTCGAAAACGAGTGATTTGCAACGAGTGGTGTAAACCACTCGTTTCCGTGAGGCGAGTGGACGCATTTACGTCAAATCACACGTCAAATATTAACGAGCTAACACTATACTTTGACAAGATTGGCGACAGTGATTTCAAAAATAGGGAAAATTATGAATCATGCGACTTACGAGACGACGTGACTTGCAAAACGAGTAGTTTTGTTTGGACGAAGCGAAAATTCAAAAATAGGTCTCCAGGTCAAAACCAAAATCCTCCTTCCTGCTTCACCGTTCGTAGTCGAGTATAAACAAATAAGTTATAAAGACAAATTCATTTGCTAAATATTCAATTTCCTTGATGTAGTTGTAGCTTCGGGTTGATGGTAGTAACTTACCGTGTTAGCAACCCCTGGGAAAGTTTGAAAACTTTGACCCTGCTGCCAACACCCAAAACCGCTTCGGAACGTTCCACGTATTTCTATAAAACGATCACTAGCATTTCAGACGATATTTTCACGCTAAAATTACGTTCCAGCGAAGTTTAAGTATTAATAAAAAGAATATTTGAACCGAGTTATAAACACAAGCCCGTGTTATTTCTGATCGTTTTCGTTGTTAATAATGCGTCGAAACGATAATAGCGTAAGATCCCACTGTTTAATTTTCCAGGTATCAGTATTTTTTTGTGATAGGTAGCAGACGAGCAGATGGATCACCTGTTGGTAAGCGATTGCGCCGCCTATAGACACCTGCAACACTAGTAGAGTCACAAGAGTGACTCACCCGATGAAACACAGCGCGAACGCTGCTTTACGCCGGTCTTCTGTGAGGCCATGGTATCCTCCAGTCGAGCCGGCCCATTCTTGCCGAAGCGTGGCTCTCTCACGATTATATCGAGTTCGATTCCCGTAGGCCTAACATGCGCACCGCGACAAAATTTTGTCGACTCTCGTTCGCGAGAGCGCATCCTTCTGTCCCGCTCATCGCACAGTCAGGTGAGCGAAAAGCCGACACAATACGAGTGTCAATAAAATTATCTCGTGACACGCATGTTAGCCCGGCCGGTCAAGTCAATTTAGGGAATCACATTTTCCAAATTTTCTTTGGTCTGGGTTTTCTGGGTTGACGCCCCCAGTTAATAGGCCTGTTTCAATTTTTTTTTCTGATTAGTAATCAAAGAAGCTCTCCAAAGTAGAAACATCAGCAAAAGATTACTCTGTTAGCATGAATATTCTCCGAGATATCACCATTCAAAGATCACATAAAATAAACCTTGTCAAAACGCTCCATACAACGGCCCTGCTAGTTTGTATTCATCACGTGAGACTTTTGTTCGATAGCTATATTAAATACTTAATGCGTTTATGAAAATGGTTTCAAAAGAAAAGTTGCTCAAAATTGCATGAATTATCTAATTGTATATAATTATTTAGTAAATGTAATACTTTTAAAATCAAGTTACGTATCAAATTTAGATCTAACTTTAATTGACTGATGGCAAAAAATATCAAACTAAATTCTTGTATATAGTTTTTTTTTACCGTTATTTCTCCATTTTATACAAAAAATCTTCCAATCTCTAACCTTGGAAACAAGCCTATTATCGTCGCCTGGTACTCATAGTACAAGGGCTGCCCTAGTATGATACCGAAAAAAAATCTCCCTGTTCTACCCATTCGAGCCCTATGGCGTGCAATTCCAGCAATCTACATGCAGTTCTTTACCAACGACCAATATCAATGCGCCCCAAGTTGCTATTTCCACTTGATCGGCGCTTGTTAATTGACAACATTTCATCGAAAATTACATTCTAGCACTTACTGCTTATTTGTCTTGCTACTAATTATCTTTGTCCCCGAACTATTGACAATTTCCGACCATGTAGACACATGCCAAGCTTCTGCAATCAGTATTATGATTATTCGATTCAATGGGCTGTTAATACTCAGGCTTATTATTGTTTATTGAACCGACTTCTGTTTGGCTACCTTTGAGCATTGGTTGCTTTCAGGTGATTGCAATTAATCGAAAGCATATAAAGACCAGCGTAAAGCAACGCCTACGCTGTGTTTCATCGAGTGAATGAGGGTACCAAAAGCCCAATTGTGGGGGAAAGGGGATTAAGAGTTGGCAGCGCAATTGGGACTCTTATCTACTAGTGTTGCAGGTGTCTATGAGCGGAGGCAGTCGCTTACCAACAGGTGTTCCGTCTGCCCATCTGCCACCTATCACATAAAAAAACTACACGCGTATACATACATTGTATGCACACGATCTAAAAAAGATCGCTTACCAGTTGTTACCAGTGGTTACCAGTAATTAAAAAAAAAAATCTTTTTAGACACACTTACCTACTAGTGAGTCAATGGTGCCTTATGTAGCGTTTAGTAAAATCACGTAAAATGCTGGCTGGATTCTTAGCTTATATAGTAAATGGCAAACACATGTTTTACATAATATTATCTAAAGATAAGTACACACATAAATATAAAAATCTATGATTTTATTGGCTAGAACTACACCCACCTATATATTTTACATTATGGAATAATAAACAGGACTATAATCCATATTGTTCTGCATATTGCTGTTATTTCACTCATCCTACTACTATTATAAAGGCGAAAGTTTGTAAGTATGGATGTATGGATGTTTGTTACTCTTTCACGTAAAAACTACTGAATGGATTTGAATGAAACTTTACCACAATATAGCTTATACATCAGAATAACACATAGGCTACAATTTTTGAGGTTTCTACGAACCTGAAGTCCACGCGAACGAAGTCGCGGGCAAAAGCTAGTGTATTATATTTCTGTACAATAAAGAATATCTATCTTTCCAATTTGTTTTCAATATTCAGCAAAATTTACTATCGCAATCAAAATACATTATTTCGTCAGAATTGTCACAAGCAGCTTTCAATAACTATGTTCCAATGTGAACCTTACAGCATTAATTTAAGAGCTAAAATTTTGAACGGATATTTTGCGACGTCACGTATTTTCCTCGGCCGATGTTGATACAAAGGCTTCGGATAAACTTTAGAATGAGAAACAGATATTTATAAAGAATCGATTTAGTTAGTTGGTAAAATTGTTTGTTATAATTTACGCACAACCCAAGTCCATCACTATGACAGCGATATCCAGACAGTTTCTAAGATATAAACTCCAATCAATTAGGTACTACAGTCTACCGAATTAGCAAACTGACGTGGTAGTGGGCTGGTCACATTAGCCGCAGAACTGACAACCGTTGGAGCCGTTAAGTCCTTGAGTGGAGACCGCGACTTGGTAAGCGTAGTGTTATACGCCCTGCGACAAGATGGGATGATGATATTCGAAGGCTGGCTGGTGTGGGCTGGATGAGAGTGGCCGAAAATCGGGAGCGGTGGCGTGCATTAGGGGAGACCTATGTCCAGTAGTAGACGAGTGTGGGTTGCTGATGATGATGATGAAATGTCTACAGTCAACGTAAACTAGACTATTTGTTTAATTCACGGAATTTTCCCATCGTTATTCCGAAGGGCATTCGTTATTTGTCCCGACAATAGCTGGACATTGAATGACGCGAATCCCTTTCGCGACCAAAAGGGTCAAATTAAGCCAATAACGCGTTGTCAATAAGATTGATGGTCGCAGAAATAGAATTAATCATTTTGGGAAATTGTTTTATACTTACCAAATAAATATTTACACATAAATGTAGGTAATGCTTCAAAAAAGTCTTGTAATCGGATTTCCGTTTGTTGCTCAATGTTAATGTGTTTTATAACCAACTAGCTTTTTTTCGCGGCTTAAATCGCGCCCCCCACTTCTAAAATGGGGGGTTAGAAAGGGGCAAAAAGTAGCATATAATCACTCTCCATCCCTTCAATTATATCCACTTAAAAAATCACGTCAATTCGTCACTCCGTTTTGCTGTGAAAGAAAGACAAACATACAAACAGATACACTTTCCCATTTATAATATTAGTATGGATGCTAGGTTCCTTATGACATAAGCGCCCTCAATTAATTTCACGACTTTGTTGACACATTATACAGGGTGTACATCTCTTTAACAACGTTTTCTGCCAATCACTCGCTACAAATATTGTTCTACAACTTTTGCAAATTTACAACAACAATTCCCATTAGGCAAGCACCAGGTGATTAAGCCTAATTACATCATGTTAGCGATGACTGGATTTTTATGACGGAGGCCTTTGCCCTGTAATGGGACAGTATAGGCTGATATTATATAATATAGGTAGCTGATACGTATCGGTATATACCAGAGTTTCCCAAAAGCCAGGTCGCGACCCGGTACCGGGCCATCAAAATGAAATAACCGGGTCGCGACAATTTCGCCTTATTTAAAAAAATGAGTACCTAATAACTAACTTGAATTCTTTAGAAAAAAATAAGAAATAGCTGACTAACTAAATAGTGACTAAATGCCAAAATATTATTTACATACCTATACCTGTACCATAAACATTTCTACTATTAATAAATGTGTATTGAAACCAGCTTGAGTTTGAAATTACTTAGTGGGTCACGAAGGGTCAGTGTGCAAATTATCGGGACATTCATGACAAAGTTTGCGAAACACTGGTATATACTATGTAGGCAGCACTGGCTATGGAAATCAGAAACAACAAAAGTACCACACACAAATCAGTTTTATATGTATTTATTAAAATATACTGAGTAGGTATTTTTATATCATCATTACATAAAGGTATAGTATTTTTCAATTGCGCTCTTTAATCCCGTTTTTCTCTGAATTCGTTTTTGGTGTTTCAAAGGATTATAGTTGTACAGCTTTAAACAATTAAAATTTATGAAACATTTTATAGCCAAAATAACATACAAGAGAATTTAACAACACCGCAGCCTCCTTGTGCGTTCATAGTTTATTTTAAGCCTTAAAGCTTTTCCCCGTTTATTTTATTACAGGAAATGGTTAACACTTCAAAGGAAGCGCCTAAAGTAATTTCCATCCTTCATATAACAGGGTTTCATATAGCGATACAGTTTTCTAACGTGTTGCAATGACCCGTAACTTCGTGAATCACATCAAAAAGCGGAAAATCTAATTCGCGCTCGACTATAACTAGGTCACATACTTAGGCATGAGAGGTAAGAGATAGAGTAAGAGAACATTGACCACAATTATCTACACATTTACACATAAGACAACAAATAAATAACGGTGATCAAAGCACAAATAAATGAGTAAATAGCTATACAAAGAATATCGGCAGTTTTCATAGAAGTGGTGACTTGAACTAAAGGCTCCGCTACCCTTAACGACTTAGGTATCAATGGATTGCTCATTAAGTAAATAATCTAAAACAGCATCACTGTTTTCTTATAAAAGCGGAATTTTCTTATATTACCGATTTTTTGTTTAGAGGTTAGAATAGAATAAGTACCTATCTACGCCACTAAGAAATGACTATAATAAACCGTTATTTGATTAGCTGTCACACCAGTAGCCACTTCCATGATGTGGTAAATCGAGATGTATGAGACTATACTTGTAAACGGGAATAAAAACCACAAAAAACGAATTAAGTACGTTAAATTAAATACAAAGAATTTGATACTACTCGTAATCAGACGACAAACATTTGACCATAGATTACATAGTATTTGACACCTCGAAAAAGCATAGATAAAGAATTTAAAAATAAGGTTGCTCTACAGTCAGTCGCCAACAAACAGTAAGATTTAAGCTTGGTTTGAACTGATTTTATGAGATACTTCCGCTTTATCTTAATGTAAAAATATTTTTATTTAAATGTCCTTTTAAGCAGCTATATTGTCATATTTTTTTTATCAAGGGTAATTGTTAAGTCTAATCAGACCGATGTTCTTTGATTTTCTAATTCTCCTCTTTAGTCAGGATTTTCTAATCCTGACTAAAGAGGAGAAAATCGTGATTAAAGTGGCCAGTACGAAAAACGCCAATTTCATATTATGTAATAGAAGGGAAACAATGCGTTGGAAGGAGGAAAAAGTTGTAACTACAAAATACACCGTGCTTTTTACCTGTCTTACTCTTTCCTCGAGGGCTGAGGTCTTATACTGATGAAAACAAGAAGTTTTCCCCAAGGAACATATAATCTCAAAAAAAATATTGCCATTGTATACAAATTGCACCAATCAGCTGATCCCTTTTGTATGGGAAGACACTGCTGGTGTTGCAGATGTCTATGGGCGGCGGCAACCGCTTACCATCAGGTGATCCGTCTGCTCGTCTGCCACATATCATATAAAAATACGCATTGTTGACGTTCTTTCAAAAATAAGATGTACCTACAAAGGATATTAAAAAAAATCATTAACTCATTTTAACAGTAATCAGAAATCTGATTTGTCATGACGTTGCCATGGAAACGTCATGACAATTCAGACAATTAGGGTTATGACAGACGCGTCGTGATTGGTTAGCGCGGGATTGTCCCCAATTGTACGCCTACAAGCAATAAAAAAAGATTTAAAAGTCCCTTACGTAATTTTTCTCTACAAATGGAACCAAAACATAGGTACAGTCGAGGTCAAAAAATATGTTTACACTTTAGGACCTTGTCACAATACATATTTATAAGAAAGTGGAAGTCATTTTCTTCAACATATTATTATGTACTGTGACAAGGTCCAAAAGTGTAAACATATTTTTGACCTCGACTGTACAGTTGACTCCAAAAATATGTACCTATACACTTTAAGACCTTGTCACAATACACATGTATAAGAACGACTTCTACTTTCTTATACATTATGTATTGTGACATGGTCCTAAAGTGTATACATATTTTTAAAGTCGACTGTTACAAATGAAAAACCTTTTGACGCAAACGTGTTTTCACTCGTAACCTTTACCATTATGTTACTTTATAACAAGTTTAACAAGTGTGCTGTGCTACGTTCTAAATTGCGATTGTACATACCACTATACAAAAATAGCCAGTAGCAACACGTAAAATGTTTTTTATTATGTAATGTAACAGTGGCCCGCCCTCACTTCGCTTCGGGAACGTAATTCAGAAATGAACCAATAGATGGCGCTGTGCTCAATTACATCGCGCAAGCGTTTTATGTTTTCGGTTTACCTATAAGCCTTTTCGTTGTCTATAGAAGTTATCTCTTTATAAATAGTATAGATAGGCGGGAGACGGATCGCCTGATGGTAAGCGATTGCCGCCACCCATAGATACCTGCAACACCAGAGCCCCAAGTGCGCTACCAACCTTTAACCCCCTTTCCCCCCAATTGGGCCTCCGGTACACTCTTCTTAGAGGACGTGGTATCCAGTCGAGCCGGTCCATTTATGCCGTGGCTCTCTCACGGTAAAATTTTATGAAAGTTAAATCTAACTTCACAACACCTAATCTGGTCTTGTGAATGTTCGCGGTAAAATATATAATCTGTGTTGTATCAACTGTCGTATCTGAAAATTGAAACCAGACTGCTCCGCGGCCGGTTACGCTGGATTGCGCAATCGGTCGCTGAGCGGACAGGTAGGGTTTGCCGGTCTTTGCCGCATCGCACTGGCTGTGGGACGCAGCGCAGACCAGCGACTAAAGACCCCACAAAAGATGTGGGGGGTGGCGCCCCGAGGCGCCCCACTCGGTGGGGCCCACGTCAAGGTGCGCCCAAGGTAGAGGACATCCTCACAGGGCGCCGGACAGGGCCCGCCAGGCAGAGCAGTGCCTAAAATGTGCAGAAACAGACTGCTCCGCGGCCGGTTACGCTGGATTGCGCAATCGGTCGCTGAGCGGACAGGTAGGGTTTGCCGGTCTTTGCCGCATCGCACTGGCTGTGGGACGCAGCGCAGACCAGCGACTAAAGACCCCACAAAAGATGTGGGGGGTGGCGCCCCGAGGCGCCCCACTCGGTGGGGCCCACGTCAAGGTGCGCCCAAGGTAGAGGACATCCTCACAGGGCGCCGGACAGGGCCCCGGCCCAGGCAGAGCAGTGCCTAAAATGTGCAGTGCTGTCAGCCGTCGAGTAGCAATATGGGGATTAAGCCAATTGCTACGAGTAAACCTACTGCCTATATTAACTGTATGAAAGCACTAACTTCAACGAAATTAAATTAAAAAGTCCCGTGGAAACTTGGAAGGTGAACTCATTTAGTACAATGTTTTCGTTTTGTTTCCGCTTAGGGCAATATGGAGGAATGAAACGTGCTCCACAATTCGTGAAGACTCTTTATAAGCCAGAACTGAAGATTATGATTTGTAACTTTTTCAATATCCCAGATTGTTGATAAAAGTTACTAAGTACCTAAGGGCGGAATTTATTAGATACTGGGAAAAGTTTCAGAAATATTTAGAACATTCCAGAGATTTTGATTTGTATAAGACAGCGATTTCTTATGTTGGTCGCGTATTGGAGTCGCGTTGAGGCGCGTCGGGGCGCAGACGGATTAGGCAGGGGCGCGGTTTTAGCAATTATTGTACTTGGATGATGACGTTTGGCGTAAGGCTGTTAGGTAGTTGAACTTGATTGAAGTTGACTGTAAGGCGCCACGCCCACACGAGAGTCGAGTCAAGGTGCGGGCGCAAAAGCGATGCGCCGCTTCTAGGTTTCCTTAAAAAATAAATGACTGTGCGCTCACATAGTGTAGTCGCGGTGTGAAGACGCGCAGAGTCGAGGATGGAGCGCAAGGGGACGCTTCATCGCGACTCTGCCGCTATTTTGACTTTGTATTTAGGTCCGTGGCTGTGTTTAGACGTGTGCATATAAAAAAAATGTCGTTATAATTGTTAAAAGGGGCCACTTTAAGCAATTATTTGTCTCGAACGGACATTTTCAATGGGGTTTGTAAGGGAAAGCATAGCAGCCCGCGCCTCGACTCGAATCAGTCTGCACCCTCTGCGACAACGCCGCTCTGCGCCTCGACGCGCCCACGCCTCGACTTGAATCTCGTGTAGACGCCTAAGATAGTTCTGGCATAGAAGTCGAGGTGTTTACATTTTTTCCAGGCGACTGTACATGGTATATGGTAAACTGTAGGGAATCTCTAAATTCGACTTCAATGTCGAGTAGGTACACGAATTGTTCCCCAGTTCAGAAACCTACCGACTAGGAATTTAGTTAGAACAGTTACCAATGTGTTGAAAAGTTGCTATGTTCCAAAGGGTCAAACCATTGGTTTGTGTATGTTGTGTGGTCACAACCTTTAGGCAAACACAATTAATAATAGTGTGGCTTGGGTAGGTAATGTTTTTATGTGGTATAAATAGAATATTATTAAACTGATATGAATAGAAGATAACAAAAAGATTTTTTTGTATAATTTATTTTGCGAGCACTCGACATTGAAGTCGAATTATGAAATTTATCGTCAATACAAATACTTATCTAATTCGACTTCAATGTCGAGTGCACGAGAAATGCCCCTCAGTCGACTGTATGTCGTAGGTACTTACATTAGGAAAATATGTTAGCAATAATTGTTTTAAAAAATAATTAGCTGGATAAAAGTCAGGAAAAATGGGAAAATATTTTTCTCAATTGGGCAACACTGAACATTGAAAATAAACGTTTCTATTTTGGATTAAAAAATTACAAGATACAATGAAATATTGAAAGCTTTCCTGTGAAAAGTGATAATATTATTCTTATTCTCTCTTTAATTTCTATTGTGACACGTGACCTTTATGAAATTCCAATGTTCGGTTCGACCCTAGGACACTATTGTATTCCAATAGGATACCGTTGGTGACAGATTTGACTACCCCATTGCTGGGTATTTGTTACTGACTATTCGATCACTATTTGTACTATGACAAATAATTAATCTAGTTCTCATAAAGATGTTTCCTTTAGATTCTATCGACTAGAAACTAGTGCGGCTAATTGATTAATTGGTTGTGGAGGTAATGAGATCTATTATATTTATAAAGCGTTAAAATCATAGTCTTCGTCAAGGTTTACAGGTATACGGAAAGGCGAAACAGCACTGGCCGTAGACTTTCGTCTTTAGACATTGTGGAATTGGCGATAGAACAGAAGACCGGCGTGAAGCAGCGCCTGCGGTTTTGCCGAGTGAGTGAGGGTACCGGAGGCCTAATTGGGGGGAAAGGGGGTTCAAGGTTGGTGCACTTCTGACTCTGCTGGTGTTGCAGGTGTCTATGGGCGGCGGTAATCGCTTACCATCAGGTGATTCGTTTGCTCGTCTGCCGCTTATAACATAAAAATAAAAAAACCTAATTAAGTGTACCAAATCCATGCAAAGTTAAATCCCTACCCTGCACAATAATTCGTATGATAAACACTTGTGTTTATGCAGTGTAATCGTAGAGCAATCATCCTACTACTATTATAACGGCGAAAGTTTGTTTGAATGTATGGATGTATGGATGTTTGTTACTCTTTCACGTAAAAAACTACTGAATGGATTTGAATGAAACTTTACCACAATATAGCTTATACATCAGAATAACACATAAGCTACAATTTATAAAAAATATTGTGTGGATTGTCCAAAATATGACGGTAAGTGTCAAAGACTAGTAAATGGTATTTACTGAGCGCGTCTGTCAAGGTCTGTTACCAAAGGGTAGGTTTCGTAGAATTCTATTACAGTTCCTCATCTATACCGTCAAACCTATACAAAGTTAGTGTGTTGTGTGTACCTCCACCGATGCAAAATTAAATTCCAAATTAACTCTAAAATTAAAACAGAAGCTTATACTTTATTATACCTAATTAGGTTTCCTTTGCTCTTTCTTCAAGGAATTACTCCAGTATGTAACGTACTTAGTAACCAGTTTGAAACGTACTTAGTTTGTATGTTTTCCTTGGAAAAACAGAAAAGGAAACTTAATTGGGTATATAAAAACATTTAGCTGCTGTATTTTACCTTGGTGTTTTTTGGTCTTCATTAACAAATTGCCTCTATTAAAGGAGATTTTTATCCATAACCATTATCACACATTTAATTTGATTTCCTCAATCAAAACTGAAGATTGCTTTAACGTCGTAAGGCCTATGCAGCAGACACAATAGAAAATCAATTGTTTTTGCCTCGTATGAGGCTTTTGGGTCTTACGGCGTTAAGCAACAAAAGCCCCTTTTCCTTCGCGTACAACAAACAAAACACAACTTAAGTACTTACTATGCTGGTTCTACGACTCAAAATAGCCCAAATTTACCTATTTTCGGTCCTCTGCTAATTACTCCAAATGACGATAAGTACCTTAAGTTATTTGGTGACTTGGTCCCTTCAGCGATGTCTCGGACGACTTACAATACAGCGACCCGTTGCCGTTGCTTGTCCTGGAAATCATCATCATCACCAGATAATGATGATTTCAGGGACGAGCAGTGGCCATTAATTACTCTGTATTTTTATCCTGCTGTAGGGTATGGGCACAAAATAATTACACACAGAAGTTAGACTCAGCCTGATTTTGAATTTAGAAGAGTTCGTTGACATATGCTAGGGTTGTTGCCCGGCATGAGTACATAAGCACTCGGCTTCTACCACAGACCTCGACAGTTCGACAATCTTATCATAGGCTAGGATTAATGTGGTCGAAAAGGCGTATTTCCCCGTTAGTGCGCATGCGTGAGTACATGACACGTTTTTAGCTCTTAGTGGCCTCCTTTCTGTGTATAATCATTTTGTGGTATGGGCCTCCTGTGCTTGTCACTTGCAAGGGCCTTGTGTCAGCCTCATCCAGGTTTTACCCGGGCGTCCTCTGCTTATTTTACCTTGACGTGGCCACCAACTATGCCCGGATATGCTCTCCAAAAGAAAGTGCAGAACTTATTCCCTTAATAGTAGGAACGTTTTTCCAATAACAAAACTATACTCACTGTCTCATCAAGTTGATGAGGAAGTACGCCAAGTCCTTGAACGCCACGGGCCCAGTTCGGACCATCATGTAGAATTCGTCTTCGCAAGTCTGCTTCGGCCTGACGAAGTCAAAGGTGAAGCCGCCAGTGGTGAGTATGGGGGTGCCAGTACTTCCAAGGAACTTTGTGATTCGCGCCACTGAAGCTGTGGACAACAACTTCACGTTAGTCTACTCAGTTAAGTTATAAAATATTATAAGAGGGAAGATATTGTAACGATGGTAAACTCCTTTAGTACTGGCCGCCGTTTATGGCTGAGTTTATAATGGGAATCTGTCATGCTTTGAAAAATAAACAAACACGCTCTCGGGAGCACATTCTATTCCGAGATACAGTACCGCAAGGAGTAAGGAGGGTCCAGACCTGACGTTATCAGAGTGAATAGGGAGGGAGTATCCTCCCAGAGTGTTGTAGTTAGCAAACATACTAACTCATTGTTTTCAGAGATAGAAAAAAAGATTATAAACTGATACCGCCACCTTTTACTACTACTGATGTAGTATAATCGACGACCCGTTTAGCGCAATGGTTTGAGCGCCGGTTGAGACGTAGGGGTCGCGGGTTCGATTCCCCATCAACACAAATGTTTGTTGATGAAACAGATATTTATGTTGGGTCTGGGTGTTTGTAGTTCCTTCGTTGTTTCTGGTTTCCATAGTACAAAGGAAAACTTTAGTTTGGGACCAGGACAATGTATGTGATGTTGTCTCAATTTATTAAAAAATATATATATATATCGTGAGAAAACCTGCACGTTTCGCATAATTTCTGAAACGTGTGACCACGACTCAGTTTTTTTTTATGTGATAGGTGGCAGTAAAACAAATGAATAAGCTAATGGTATGCAATTGCCGCCGCCCATAGACACCTGCATCACTAGTAGAGTCACAAGTGCGCTGCCAACCCTTGCAATGTAATCGAATATCTTAAAAATATATGTGTTACCTTTACCTATAATACTAATAGAGGTAATATTTTAAAAGAGGCAAATCATCGACAATCATCTGCCTAATGCCTATCTTAACTTCTTTAAACAACAAAAAATAACTGACGTCTTATATAAAAAACAGAATGCAATTGATAATAATCGATTGTGTGTGAAAATGCGATTGTATGCGATTTTAATTAAAATTTCCTGTAATATCTAATCCTTTCCCATTTGGATTGTACACAAATGTTGACGTGTCAATATTGTTCGTAGAACAATTTCATTCTATATTGAGAGTTACGTTGAATTAATTCAATTATTAAATCTCTATTCATAAAGCTTTGTTTCGTCAACATCGTGTTGTAGAATAATGTACCTAAGTGAAGTAAGATCCCTTTTCCGTTGTTATTGGTGCTCTTGTATTCTTAACGATACTTTAGGAAGTTTATTTAGTTTGATATCCCTTTAACCACGTTTGCTACTAACTATCCTGAACAACATTTGTTCTATAAACTCGCATAAAATTTCTTCTTATCATTTCATGTCAACTTCTTATCATACTATGTCGGTCACCTGATTTGTTCATTGTAGGGGGGAAGAAAATTTCAAAGAATGGTTTAAAGTCGTAGAATAGGTTGACGGCCTCGATGGTGCAGTGGCTAAGTGTTTGTCCGAAGCGCGAAAAGTCCCGGGTTCGATTCCCGGTCAAGTCAATTTAGGAAACTACATTTTCTTAGTTTTTTTTGAGTCTGGGTGTTCTGGGTTAACGTCCCCAGTTAATTATGGTCATCTGTTACTCATTGTACAGGGGTTGCCCTAAATTGAGACAAGGTTGATTGTTGTGATTGTCTGGCGCATTTTATTTATTGTACATAAACGTTTCGAAAAACCGTGGTTAAAGGGATGTGAATATTCACAAATACACTCTGTAGAAGTATAGATTTCGTTACTAAATTGTATGCTACAGAGTAATAAGAACATATTCAATCACACAACACCCTTGAAAGCCGCCACTTTTCTCGTCCCTCCAACTCTACTCATTACTTAACAAAGTGGTAACGAACCCATAGAAAAGCAGGCAATTACCCGCGCTCAAAGCAAACTGTCGCACTCATAGAATACACAGCTTTATATGGGTACGGCTTCACTCGCGCCCCCCACTTCCCTAAAATGGGGGGTTAGAAAGGGGCTTAAAGTAGTGTACCTATGTTACTCTCCATCCTTTCAACTAAAAAATCACGTCAATTCGTCGCTCCGTTTTGCCGTGAAAGAAAGACATAAAGACACTAACAGACAGACACACTTTTCCATTTATAATTTAGTATGGATAGGGGCCCGCCCTCACTTCGTTTCGGGGCATTAGCTATAGATGGCGCTGAGTGTCGCTTGCATCACGCTAGTGTTGAAGTTTGTATATAAAGTCAGTCAGTGTCCATAGAATTTACTTATTTTATAAATAGTATAGAAGATATAGAAGAAGATATCTTTTTTTTTTTATTCAACTTTCATAAGTCAGTATCTAATGGATAATGATATTCATAATATTTCATACATGGCCTAAACATGTCAAGCACTCTATGTAGGTAGGTATTGCCTAAGGATTGTAAGGTGGCCGTTTTTTACGACATTAAGCATTTTACCTCGATTACACCTGATGTTAAGTGAAGATGAGGTCTAAGGTGGGCCATGCTTGCCCGTAAAGAGCCTTTTCACTCTTGCCTTAAAGATGTGCAGGTTATATTTATTGTTCAGGAAATACAACGGCGGGTAAAGAGTTCCATTACTTGGCTATTCGCATCAAAAAGGATTTTACGTAGCACTTATAGCGAATAGCCGGAACTTCAACCATGTAGGGATGGTAACCCAATCTTTGCCTAGTATCCCGATAGTGGAATGGGGACGGCGGAACTAGCTCATGTAGTTTCGCACACTCACCATACGAGTATACCTACATACAAATGAGTACAATAAATAGAATATACCTATGAATGCAGAAATCCTTACACAAAGACACCCATTAGACCTTCATCATTAAAATTATTTACTGCGGTAATTTTTAATTTGCATATGCAAATTGTGTCTATTGTATGGGGGCCATAAAGGGAAAATTGTTACCATTACACCGAATGTGGTTGTATTGTTGCCCTTTCATGTCAAAGAAATGAGATCCATTTTATACTCAGGTAAAAAAAAAAGTGGATTGTCATTTTTTTTCTATTTTTATCACAAAGATACAGTCAAGAAAGTCTTGAAAATTGATTCATAGAGAACTAACTTGATATGTTCGTACGTACAGCCGCTCATCAAATTATACAAAATTGACAAATTTCTTCAATCTTACTATCTAACTAACACATTAGGTTGAAAATAAATTGAGGAAATTTGACAGTTTATGGGACCCAAAGTTATCGACATAGCTCACCGGATTAGCAAGCTGAAGTGGCAGTGGGCTGGCCATATCTGCCGCAGAACTGACAACCGTTGGGGTAAACGAGTTTTGAAGTAGAGACCGCGTCTTGGTAAACGTAGTGTAGGACGACCTCAGGCCAGATGGAGTGACGATCTGCGCAAGAGGGCTGGCTGGAGCTGGATGCGAGTAGCCGAAGATGGATCAAAGTGGCGAGCATTTGGAGAGGCCTATGTCCAGCAGTGGACTGCAACTGGCTGATGATGATGATGATGATGGTAACCTGATGTCAGGCTGTCTGTACATTAAAGATTCATACATACTTACTTTCAAGTGGTATTTAATACCCTTTTCTCATTTCTCTAGGCCTTTTCCCTGTTAGGTAAGTGTTCGTAGCACAAATGTTTATACAGACTGGGATTCCAACCCACGACACTTAACAGGTTGTGTGACAAATACGCCTTTGCGCATGTTTTTCACGTGTACACACGAGAATGTTTGCGGTGGCGTCAGCACTTCTATACTGAAAAACTATATCACTTAAATCAACAAAGCAAATGTACACATTTGAAATTACTATACTTTGCGTAGATGCGAAATACTGGATCAAACGTTGGTAAATATAATGCCATTACTTTATCTTTCTAAACGGGAGAGGAAGCTTGAATTTGAGCGTATAACTCTGCAATTCTACTGGCTGGTATTTACCAGGTATATATTTGGTTCTTGCACTATATGCCAGTTGGTATATATCATATGGATTCCAGTAATTAACAAGTGCAAACCCCGTGCTAGGCCGCAACTACCGCAAACAAACAGTACAGTTAGTGTAGTTTGTGTAGTATGTGGGAGTAGCTTTACTGACAATTCATCTAGTGGCGCTTTATTAAAAAAAAAAATTCAAAAAATGTAGAGCTACTAAAGACGTATAATAAATCTACCTATTTAAACGAATGATCTAAGAATAATAAGTCATAGGTAATGTGAGGGTATCCTAAGATTCGCTGCCGGGCCCATGCAGAAGACGCCGCACGCCGCCCAGTCCGCTTGCGACCACAGCTGCTGCAACCTAGCCGAAACGTCAAGCAGTAAGTTGTATAAAATGTACTTAGCAATAAACGTCGTGTTGATTTCCGTCTTAATATTTTATAGTGGTGTATAACAGCCATATCATGCGATCATAATAAATAATTACATAACTGTGTCACTGTAAATACAAACGAACACATTCCAGATTTGTTTCTGATTGATAGTCCCAATAATGTATCTATAAATAAAAACATTCTTGCGAAGAGAATATTGACGATGCCATCAATTTGTCTCATGTTTTTTGACACAGCGTTTGTCTCCATGCCTTCATAATACCAACCACTGCTGATAGTTATTTTGAATCCTATAACTTCGTGCCATAGAGTTCAATTTAGCCTATATTTTTAGAAGAGAAATAATAAACATGGCCGCAATTTTTTTATTTGGCCACGCGCCCAAACTTCTTATTTAATAACTAAGCATCGGGAAAATTACTTAGCCTTTAATTAACTGATTCATCTTCTTTACAATGGCAACTAAAAATGTTAAAGAAAGCATCAAGTCAATATCCACAATTAATTTAACTTGTCCTTCTGATTTATATATTGCAAACTAATTTACTAACTCAGCCACGGAATTTGTAACTCATCACCATATTATGTTTTACAGCTTCAATACACTGTCCTCAAAAATAATACATTCAAGCTTCAATACTCAAACATCAAAATATTTTAACTTGACATCTAAAATAATACTTCATATTCTTTTATCGAAAAAATAGCCACTGTACCTACGATTTGGCGCCAGTGCGTGACATGACAGCAATCGGCACGCATCCTGATCGGCCTAGCAATCAGACTGAAATTCGTAATGGCGCCATTGGAGGTAAAAGCACAGTGCTTGGACTGAAAAGAAAGCGTGGAAGGCCAACTTAAGCGCGAGCGGCATTAATAAGCCAGTAACATATTTTCTTTTTCTTATAATTTCGTAATTACATAACGTATATACGTGCTAATTTAAATTTATTACTTACTAAAAATGATTGTATTTCAATACACAAATTGATTATCATAAATAAAGGGTTTTACTTTAACTGTCCTTAAGGTGCCATCGCAACGATACCAATTGATTTATTTTAATTGTGAGATATATTTTGAAAAGTCCAGCTATGGAAATATAAAGAAATGCATTAACAATTTTAGAGATGCGTAATAATATTTTTTACACGCGCCATAACAATAATTTTGCAATAAAAATCAATACTTTCCTCTTTGTTTTCATAGCTAGATCGTTTTTTAAATGTTTCTTATAATCCTCACAATTAATAAAATCAATTGGCGGCTAGTATCGTCGCGTTGTTGCCTTAAATAGTTCATGTGTAATAATAATAGTGGCTTCAATATAATATTCGATGACAATTTTAGGTAAATTTAACGATCAATAAATGTAGGATGAGTTACATTTTATTCATACTAAATTATGAAATTAGAAGCTAATTTAATTACTATTTTGGGGTCATATATCAATAATTTAGAAGTTTGCTATTTGAATGCATACCACAAATTTTGATGCAAAAAAATAACTGCCATGCTGAGTTATATTTACAGTGGCTTACACAAAAGATATCTAGTGGCTGAGATACTATTATTCAGATGCGCATTGGTTGTGGCTGACTTAGTAATTTAGAAGGTAACATATATTTCCTGAGGCGAAAAATGCTATTAAAAAGAAGCTCGTTTAAATAGTACCCTTTTTAGAATAAGCCTATGTATAAAAAAAAACAACATTGTGTTTTCTTCTAAGAGGTCTCAATACATAAATATGTATGGGAACAGCTTATGTTATTTACCTGGATGGAAAATTCATTGGTGAGGTGATGTCCCACTTCAATACCATTGTTTTATACACAAATAAAAAAATACATTTTTAACATGTTGCGTCAAAAAATCTTTCGGTTGTTTCGTATGTTAATCACTGGACGCGAAATTTCAGCTTAATTACATATGTTTTAATTAAGCTTCCAAAGTCAAAGAGCCACGTAAGTATATTTTAAATTTCGATTTATGTTTGTAAATGTTTTAAATTCCTTACGTTATTAAATCAAGCAATATGACGGAACAAGGTACTGTTGGCCGGACAAAATCAATCGTCTAGATCTGTATACCACATTTCATTAAAATACGTCCAGTAGTTTCGGCGTGCAAGAGTAACAGACTGACAAAGTTACTTTCGCATTTATAATATTAAGTTAGGATATTATTGACTTTGACACCAAGTCGATTGATGAGATATTCTTTTTTTTGGTAAGGTAATGCACCAGTGAGATGGTTAGTTCTGCCAATGTCAACTGATGATACAGACACGTGTCAGGTTGAGCTTTAGGTTTAAGCTGTTCTTTGATATTTATTTATTTAAATTTAAGTACTTACCTTGAACTTTAAGTTAAGTTCAAGTTAAAGGAAAGACACCTGCTAAACTTTATCCCCAAGAGGGTAGCAAAAGGACAAAACTTGAGACCGGCAGTATATCTTTATTCGCACTTTTCGTTGAGCCCTTCCGTGTTAAAGGGTTTCTCTCAAGGGTCAACGCGAAGGTGATAAATAATAAATATCACGGAACATCACATACGATGTATAATATCTACAGGTATAAGTGGTGTCGGTAGTATAGGTCGATTCACGAAAGATGACCACAAATTACGATCTTCTACGCTTAATATCTCATGAAGTAAAGACTCAAGACAAAAAACATGGGCAATTAAACATTAAATGTGTTTAGTCTAAGCCCTTGTAATGTGTCAAATTGAGAATGAGCCATTTCTTCATGAGATAACACGCGTAGACGATCGTTATTTGTGGTCATCTTTCGTGAATCGACCTGTACAAACAGGCACACACTAGGTTACCACAACCTGTCAAATTTGCTTAATTGAAAGAAATAGAAATAGAAAAAATCTTTATTCAAGTTAGGTCCATACAGGACACTTATGAATGTCAAAACATAATTATAATCTACCACTGGTTCGGAACGTCGATTTCTACTGAGAAGACACCAGCAAGAAACTCAATAGTTACTCTATTATTCAACCTAATGTGTTTGACAGTATGATGAGAGTCGATTGAAGAAATTCGACAGTTTTGTATACTTTGATATGTGGTCGTTTGTACAAGGTAAAACCTTAGTTTAGCACCAGGACAATATATGTGATCTTATCTCCATTTAATTGCTTGTGTTATGGGTATGCAATGACGTAGACGTCTGTGACGACGTAACTGTGGGAGAGCCACGCTTCGGCATAAATGGGCTGGGTCGACTGGAGTGATACCGACCTACTCAGAAGACCTACGTGAAGCAGCGCTTGCGCTGTGTTTCTTCAAGTGAGTGAGAGTCATAATTGTGAACCGGTATTTGCCTTTGATACTTGATGCTATGGACGGGACCTTTCATAAGAAAATTCGACTCACACTTGGTCGCGTTTTTACTGAACGTGTTTATTATGAACTAGCCGCCGCCCGCGACTTCGTCCGCGTGGAAAAGTGACTATTTACCCCCCTTTTATTCCCTTACAACCCCCTTTTCGCAATAAAAAGTAGCCTGTGTTCTTTTTCGGGGTCTAGATCATCTGTATACCAAATTTCATGTAAAACCGTTTAGTACTTTTGGCGTGAAAGAGTAACAGACAGACAGACAGACAGAGTTACTTTCGCATTTATAATATTAGTAAGGATTAGTGAGGATTGGATGACCAATCAATCAATCAATCAATTGTAACAAAATTCTCAAAAAGGTCTATAGCTACAAAAATATTTTTTTTCAATATTCAAAAAGCCAATTAAAAACAAATCTTCAACGCTAAATCATCCGAATAGGTATTTCATGATTAATGAAAAAAGTACGAACCACTAGGCTTACAAATTAATTGAAGATATTTGAATAAAAAAATATGTTTCCCCTTTAATTTCAGCAGACAGAACAATACCGGTTTCATTTCTCCTTTAATTCTACAGATCGTGACAAGAATAAGAACTAGAAGATAAAACAGCGACCATTTAGTATAGTGTACCGTCGTTATACAATAAATGTGCAATTTAAGACTTTAATAACATGCATTAAGCTAGATAATTAAGAGACATAAGTGGGTCAGAAATGACAGACAGTTTTATCAACTCAATACTGATTTTTCTATACCTCCGTTACTTTTGGATTCCTCGTCTTAGGGAACCAGAAAATGTTTTGTATTTTATTTTATGTGATAGGAGACAAACGAGCAGACGGATCACTTGATGGTAAGAGATTGCCGCCGCCAATAGATACCCGCAACATCGGTAGATTCACAAGTGCGCTGCCAAAGTTGAACTCCCAATCCTCCCAATTGGGCCTCCATATAATATGCTTCTTTTTTTATAAAACTATAAACAAACACATCTCCACAGAAGCCTCTAAACTGAGGGCAGACGAATAGACGGATCACCTGATGGTAAGCGATTACCGCTGCCCATGGGCTCCCGCAACACTAGAGGCGTCACAAGTTCGCTACCAACCTTTTAGGAAAAAAAAGAAAGAAGCTCACTTTGTGAAGGTTTGCATGTGTATATAATGAAATGTAGATAAATGTAATCTTTAAACAGTTATTATTTTAGGTACCTATTTGCTATGCCCATTTATTATGAAACCCAAAACAAACAAAAGGTATTGAAACATTCCATCATAACTACTTGCCACGCAATAAACGATTTGTATCCAATACAATACTTAGCCTGCCAATTAATACACCCTGTATCACCCCCAACCCTAGAGGGCACAAAACGACCAAACATGCTATTGAAAATGTTGTTTATTTCAACAACGCAATATTGAAAAGGCCGAAAGCCCTTTCATCCCTTCTGATGTCCACAGATAGCGTTAATGCCAGTTCAAAGGGCCATTGTAGCTTGTCGCTACGTGACGAGAAGATATTATAATCTCTTTACAAATGGTTTTTGGCAGAGGAAAAGTAACGAAGACTTTATTAGGCTTGACATGGATCTGGAACGTGGAACGTATCTATACTATTTATAAAGAGATAACTTCTATAGACAACGACAAGGCTTATAGGTAAACCGAAAACACGAAACGCTTGCGCGATGCAATTGGACATAGCGCCATCTATTGGTTCATTTCTGAATTACGGTCCCGAAGCGAAGTGAGGGCGGACCACTAGTTTATAAGTAGATGTTTCCATCGATAAAAATGTTCAGATACACAATTCCACACTTAACTCGTCAGTGATTTTTGGCAACAACAGTTGCCAAAATTATCTAAAAAGTATTCTAAACAAGGAAGTAAAATTTCGAACAAATTTGACTACAAAAGTATACAGAAAAGCTCTTATCTAATAAGGTATTTAGAACAAAAATTATTTGAATCGGTTCAGTTCTGGTGAAGGGAGCGGTAGGTATAGATACAATGAAACATTGTTTTTTTATCCTTTTTAACTGGAATTTGAAATTAATAAGCCTTTCGTATTTAACGGCAGGCTTGACCGAAATCATACCATGGCTTTACAGAAAACCGGCGTAAAGCAGCGCATGTGCTGTGTTTCGCCGAGTGAGTGAGGGTACTTGAAGGCCCAACCCGGGGCATGAGAGTTAAAAAGCTAGCAGCGCACTTGTGACTCGACAGGTGTCCATAAGAGGCGGCAATCACTTAACATCAAGCAATCCTTATGCTTGTATATGATCTATCACAATAATTAATTAAACAAATGACAATTTCGTTCTTCACATCTGTGCACTGAGCCCTGACCCATATTTATAAATGAGGATTACTTATGATAATCACCAACAGGCCGAATTTCATTACTGCACAGACATTCGCTTTTGCTCCAATAATGTACTCGTATCCTATTACGTCATAAAAAGCATCGAAAGTGGCTTCAAATTACCAAGTGTTATCTAAAGAAGAATACACATTGAAGTGTCACCGAAATTATGAATCTTAAGTTTTTTTTTTTGTTGATAGGTAGCAGACGAGCAGGCGGATCACCTGATGGTAAGCAATTGCCGCCGCCCATGGACACATGCAACACCAGTGGAGTCAAAAGTGCGCTGCTAACCTTTTACCCCCTTCCCCCCCGATGGGCCTCCGGTACCCTCACTCACTCGGCGAAACACAGCATAGGAGCTGCTTCACGCTGGTTTTCTGTGAGGCAGTGGTATCACTCCGGTCGAGCCGGCCCATTCATGCCGAAGCATGGCTCTCCCACAGTTGATGAATTTCCTACATTCTTAGTTAATCGACTTTCAGGAAATAATTCCCACAACTACGTACTACGTAGCTCAAACACTTGTGTTACAGATAGCAGACAACAGAGACTCACAAATAATAATACTCAAATACACATACATATAACACCCAGACACAAAATAAACACAAGTTGCGATGCGATGAATCGCACTAATTTGTCCATTGTGGGGATCAAACCCACGATCTTTGGCGTACGAGGCAGGGTCGCTACCAAATACCATACTCATGTATTCTCCGTCATTCATAATTTCCTTATGAAAGTGAATCCCGGTTAACCACTAGTAATATAATTAAAAGTAGAGCAAAGTATATTACGGCATTTATTCCATTGTAATAAAGTTACGAATTCTAATTAAAACCATGTACAGTAATAGCAAAAGTTTGCACACATCACAGTTTCCTAATGATTCTTATATCTTAGGATGTAGGAGTAAATTCCGTTCAGATTTGTACAGCAAGTATTTCTGTTCACTGTACTCAATTACAGTGGCTGTTCGCAGAAACTAATGACATAGGCTTGACTGACTAACATCAAGAGACTAGTATTGTAATTTATTTAAGGGGCTTAGCTTGACAGAGTTAGGATTTGTCTATGAACCTCTTATAATGAAATGTTACGTACTGGGCTCTCGAGAATAAATGATTGCTCCTTGAGAAGGTCAGACGACTCTTTTCTTAAGGCCTTTTTTGTGAGACCACTTGAAAAATGGATACCTTATAACAATGTTATCGTGTCTTGGTAAACTTAGTGTAAGACGGCCTTAGGCCAGATGGAGTGACAATCTGCGCAAGAGGGCTGGCTGGAGCTGAATGCGAGTAGCCGAAGATCGACCAAAATGGCTAGCGTTTGGAGAGGCCTATGTCCAGCAGTGGACTGTAACAGGCTGATGATGATGACGAAAAATGTTACAAAAGATACTGCTACAAAACTTTCAACTATCAATTTACTTATTCGTTATTTCTTGGGCATATGGTATGGCTACTACTTAGGGCTCTCAAGAGAAGAGCGTATTTATTTTTAAAATGCCGTCTACACATTTGGCGCCCTCTCTGATCTCGTAATGGTCATGGGGGGCGGTGATTTTAGCACCATCAGGTGACAAGCTTACTCGTTTACCTCTAGTTGGCTACGGCGGCCAATCTTAACGATCAGCCACGTATGCAGGATAAATATAGTGCTCAAGTATGTGCGCAATCACATGTGCACTCTCTATTCCCTTACCCTCTTAATTTGATGGGACACCAGTTGAGTGTGAGTGGACCGAAGAGAGATGCGCAGGAACAACATCTTAACGTGCTTTCCGAGGCACGGGGGTACAGGATTGCCAACATTTAGATTTCAGGCTGACACTGAGCATTTCTGAACAGTATAACTTAGGTACAAATTTTAATGTTTGTCAAGCGTCGCCATGGCTTTAAAGTGTGGCCCATTACCACAAAATAATTACACACAGAAGTTAGACTTTGACCTGATTTTAAATTTAGAAGAGTTCGTTGACATATACTAGGGTTGTTGCCCGGCATGAGTACACAAGCGCGCGGCCTCTACCATAGACCTCGACAGTTTGACAATCTTATGTCATAAGTTAGGATTAATGTGGTCGAGAAGGCGTTTTTGCCCGTTAGTGCGCATGCGTGAGTACATGACATATTTTTAGCTCTTAGTGGGCAGTCAGACTTCTGTGGCAATATGTATTTTGTGCCATTACTACCTACCCACTGCGCCACCGAAAAAGCAGTCAGCAGTCATAAAAGCTCCTCTATACATACAATGGTTTAATATTGAAACCTTTTTAGTTATCGAAAAATATTTATTCTCTTGATGCATTAAAATAAAACCTGATATCGAGTTATTACAATAGTCTATTTGAATAAAAACTGTACAAATATACAGACTTTGCATTCACGAGTTTGGTTTACATCTTCCACTAATGGCCACTTCGCATATCAAATAAAACGACCCTTTTATCGTGCTAAGTAAGTATAGTGTTGCAATCAATCGATAGGTTGAATTGTATCGATAGTTTATAATGTCATCGAATAATAACTAATAGTTATGCTCGGGGTACTTTTTGATCGCGATTTAGGATTTGAGGAGTCTGGTAATTATAATGAAGGGCCTGCCGTCTGACCTATAACCTTTTAAGAGGGGAAGCAGACCAACTGAATCACGTCTTAAAATCTTTTATCTGTAACTTGCAGGTTTCCTCAGGATGAGGGAAAATCCTTATCGCCGAGCATAAAGTAAAAAATAATACACATAGATTTGAAAGATCTAACAATAGATACCTGTCTGCGCAATCTTTTACCCAAGGAGGGTGAGTTCTTGTCCAATAAGGTTGGCAACATCAATGGTTGGCAACACTAAGGATTAATAAATGATTTAAATCTAGACTATCGATATCCGTATGTTGACATTAAGCAACACTAAGCTATAAACATTAATGAATATTTTGACTATCGAATAATCTTATCGATACCCGTATGTTTAAGGTAAGCAACACTAAAACCGTTTCATAAGTCCATTCCTAGTCCCGGCTTGAAACTCAACGGGAAATCGGATCTTACGAAGATGTATGACTGAGTGTCGTAGAAAAGCAGGTAATAATTTATTTGTTTATAATATGATTCACTTTTTGCGCTTTTTGCAAATCAGTTTACTCCTACATACAGTTTTAGGGTTCCGTAGCCAAATGGCAAAAAACGGAATTCGGACTTGTCATGTCTGTCAGTTCGTCAGGCTGCATGTCACAGTCATTTTACAGATATGACAAATTAATAACTGTATAAGGTTTCGAGACACGATTTCAGGACAAACTAGTATTGTCTAGGCTAAAGTAGTTCTTCCTATACGCAATAGGAATAATTAGTAGAGCCCAGTTCAAAATAATTTGTCCTAAACCTTCAGCGTTAAAAGTGTTGCCGCCAGTGAAGGCTCCATTCCAAAAAAAGCGCTATTTGGCATTATCGGAATTTTAAACCAATTATTATGGATTAGACCTTTCATATTTATATATTGTTAATATCTCATCACATATTTTATCCTTGTAGGTAGGCATATTATTAAGGTTTCTTATATTACCTTTATCTCATAATTATTGTCATTACTTATTGTTTGTATAAGTAAATAATATATTGTATAGTAAAAACTACTTATGTAATTATAACAACTTTGTAGTATAGATTTGTGTATCTAGAATTATATTGATGCTCCAGCTGAAAAAAATATCGGGATTACCGCTACATTGAGTTGCATCAATAATGGTAAAATATACTGCTATTTTTATGATTTATAGACTAATAAAATACTTACTTACTTACTACGCTGGCTCAGCGACCCGAAGTGGATCTTGGCCTCCGACACGAGACTTCAGACTAATAAAATGCTATAAATAAATTATGAGACTGGCCAAAAAGCGTAATTAGTGACCCTGCCCCACCCTAAGCAAACACTGTTTTGGGTGTAATTATAGTATTTAATTATAAGTTGTAATTTCTCTGTGGTATCTGATATCTGTAAAATAAGTGCTTTAGCTACTTGGTACGGATTAAGGTTAATGTACGAGATGTTTTAGTACCTGTTTATTTCGTTTTTTAAAACAACACATCACGTAATAACAACCTTTCGTTAAAAACATTTAAGTACACTTAATACGCAGACTTAAAACCGAGGACATCATTAAAAGTTGTATCTAAGGTTCAAAGTTCAAAGTCTATGGCAAATGCGACTTCTACCAACTGTATACTGAGGAAAATGTTTTCTAGACATTTCCACCTACAAATTCAATCCAAAGGGTACTTTCATCTTTACAGGGTCGCAATAAGGTCGAAAACGGTTGATTAATGTAAATAAATTCACTCAACATCTCATATTTATTGACCTGACTCCGTACTAAGCAGCTAAAGCACTTGTGTTACAGGTATTAGACAACAGATGATCACAAATATCGATATATGATCGATCTTCGGCTACTCGCATCCAGCTCCAGCCAGCCCTCTTGCGCAGATCATCACTCCATCTGGCCTGAGGTCGTCTTACACTACGTTTACCGAGACGCGGTCTCCACTCCAGAACTCGTTTACCCCAACGGTTGTCAGTTCTGCGGCAGATATGGCCAGCCCACTGCCACTTCAGCTTGCTGATCCGGTGAGCTATGTCGATAACTTTGGTTCTCTGCCGGATCACCTCGTTTCGGATTCGATCACGCAGAGAAACGCCGAGCATAGCTCTTTCCATAGACCGCTGAGCGACTTTAAACTTGTGGACTAGCCGTGCTGTTAGGGCCGCTTAAGAAGGTTAAAGTCACTCAGAGGGCAATGGAGAGGGCTATGCTCGGAATCTCCTTGCGTGATCGTGTCAGAAATGATGAGATCCGCAGGAGATCTAAGGTCACGGACATAGCCCAAAGAATAGCGTGGCTGAAGTGGCAATGGGCAGGGCACATTGCGAGGAGAACAGACGGCCGTTGGGGTGGAAAGGTCCTTGAGTGGAAGCCACGCGCAGGAGGCCGCAGCCGTGGCAGGCCTCCCACCAGGTGGGCCGACGATCTGGTAAAGGTCGCGGGAGTCCATTGGATGCGGGTGGCACAGGACCGATCTGTGTGGAGAACTTTGGGGGAGGCCTATGTCCAGCAGTGGACGTCTATTGGCTGAAATGATGAATGTTTTGCCTTTTCGGTTGGTATATAAGGTTTATCGATGTCAATAAAATTGATCTTATTATAAATAGTAGGTACAGATTGTTAAAGGATATTATTTCTAAATACGTGCCCTCGAAATAGGTTTCTCTTTCCTGAACATGTGCGGATTTTAACTTCTGTTACAAGGTTTCGCCCTACTTTTACTCTTTCAGCAAAACTTTATCATTATACTAATAGCCCGCCCTCACCAGGTCTTACTTCGGGACTTAGTTTCGCTAATAGTTCCAATATTTGTCAATAGATATGCCTTTGACTTTTGAATGGATGGATGGCACAAATGGTAGTGGCCCTGCCTCATACGCCAAAGGTCGTGGGTTCAATCCCCACCCTGGATAAACATTCATGTGATGAACTTGTGTTTGTTCAATGTCTGAGTGTTAGTAACACAAGTGCTTAAGCTATTTAGTACGGAGTCAGCTCAACGTATGAGATGTTGTGTGAAAATTTGTGAATAGATGGCGCTGGGTGTCAGTCACATCGCGCCAGTGTTTCAGTAGAAGAAGATGTCAGTAGAAGTTATCTCTTTATAAAGAGGATAGAAGACTAGTACGTCGTACTTCAAAAATATGTATACACCTTAGGACCTTGTCACGTAGTCCTACATATAATAAGACATTAAATGACCTCTAATTTCTTATTATGTATTGTGACAATGTCCTAAAGTATAACATAATTTTGGAGTCAACTGTACAATATTTAGTACAAAAGTGTCGAGTCCCAAACGGACGATTAATAAAATATTAAAGAAAAAGCAAAAGATTAAGGTAAAAGAAATTCAAAAGAGTAAATTAGAAGTGGTTTTGCTTATTTAAAACGATTTTCCTCAAAAAATTTAAATCTTTCTCGGTGTTTCATTCGTCGTTGCGGTCAAAACCTACGAAGCCCAAGGTAGGTACGAGTACGATAGGTATAGGTTGTAGCCCTAGTAGCCTAGTAGCCCTAGTAGCCTAGTAGCCCTAGTAGCCCTAGTAGCCCTAGTAGCCCGTAGCCCTGGATAAGCCGAGAACAGCCCCAGGTGTTTTAGTTAGTATGCCTATTGACTGGCCTCAGAATAGTAGTGGCCCCAGTCATGGGAGAGCCCAACACTACCCGTCGGTCTCCCAGCCCGCGGGAGTGCATACGGCACCGCCGAAAGGTGGCGACGTCGGCTCATTGCACTTCGGGAAGGCGGCATTTCACCTGGGTCAACAAAAAAAAGGTGCGAGTACGATGTGCTCAATAAGAGAAAAACATCAGGTCATTTTTATTTAATTGTGGGAGAGCCACGCTTCGGCATAAATGGGCCGGCTCGAACGGAGTGATACCACTGCCTCACAGAAAGCCGGCGTGAAGCAGCCCCTGTGCTGTGTTTCGCCGAGTGAGTGAGGGTACCGGAGGCCCACCCGGGTGGAAGGGGATAAAAGGTTGGCAGCGCACTTGTAACTCTACTGGTGTTGCAGGTGTCCATGAGCGGCGGCATTGCTTACCATCAGGTGATCCACCTGCTCTTCTGCTACCTATCACATAAAAAAAAATATTTTAAATTCTTTAGAAATATTTCCAATTATGCAGTAACATTTCGTTTAGAGGCAATTAAAAATTGTAATCACAAAATTGACTATTGATATTCAATTCCATTGAAGGTTTCGAAACATTGTAAATTAATGTTCAGCTAATCATTGTAATCTGACTCAAACAATAACATTTATTAATTAACATAGCGTCGAACACAGATAATCATGCCAGTCAAATTTCGCATACATTTGAAGAATTCACAGGTACAGTCAACTCCAAAAATATGTATACACTTTAGGACCTTGTCACAATACATATGTATAAGAACTCCTTCTACTTTCTTATACATTATGTATTGTGACAAGGTCCTAAAGTGTATACATATTTTTGGAGTTGACTGTACACGCTCAAATTTGGATGTTCTTATCCACTAATTTACCATTGCGTTTTCGAAGTTTTGTTGTAATACTACCAACAGAATCCCATCCCTTCCCCCCAGGGACGACCCTTGGCATTTTATAACAGAAATGTCAACTTCACACTTTTCCCTTCGCTCATTCGCAGCGTTTTTTTTATGGAAAGTGAACGATTTATCATTCGATGTCATCCACATTTTTTGCTTCGTTTTAGTCGATTCGGGAATCGGGAAACGTGATTCTCTACTCAGATCCTTTTTAATTAAAAGTGAAAGGATGACACTTTTTTGTTGGTTCAATCTTGAGAGTAATAAGTAGGTACTCTCTTTTTTTCAATTTATGAAGAGGCCTTAGTAGGTCGTTCAAAGAGAATTTAATTTTATTTGTGTTTCAAATAAATCAACCTTTCTTATATCTATGCCTATTTGTGTGTAATTCATTAATAACACGAATTGACACAATAGAAACCATTTATTTTTCGAAACTGAAATACTACAGATCAATCATCATAGATCATAGACAGACAATATATTAAATATTTTCTTAAATACAACGTATAGCACTCCCCAATTACTTAAAATAAACAAATATAGATTTGATGTCCCCTAACATTCTAACTCACATTCAGTGTTTCGTTAAACAAAATCAAAGATGTTGCGTAAAATAAATCCAACCAAATGCGCGCCTAAAAGAGCCTACCTGGGACGGCCAAATGGTCAAAGGCCGGTTGGCTGTCCAAGGTACCACTGTGGAGGGATGAAGTTGGTAAAGATTTGCATGGACTCCAGGCTGATGACTAGCAGGAGGCGGCGCAGGATCGTCCTAGATGGAGGCTCTTATTACCCAAGGCTTACTTTGAGCCGCTGCGCCAGCCTAGGTAGTCAAATGTCTAGGTAACGTAAAACCCAATAATCAAAAATGAATTTAAAGCAAATAACTAGTCTATTTATAGAGGTAAATTGTATAGGAAACAACAAAGATAAACTGAAAAAACGATTGGGGAATTGACGCCAAGCGCTTTCTATTAGGAATTGTATGGACCTAATATCCCGACACGAAGTGACGCCGGGCCACTAGTACTACCTAATAAAGAAAAACAAAACGAAATATCTATCTACAAATCAAATTTAACTAGTTAGGTAGTTGGAAACAGAACAGACATACAAAGCTTAATAAATTCATATTCCGAAGTTAGACCTGACGTGTGTCAAAAACACAAAGGCAATTTCAAAGGACTCCCGTGAAATTTCATGTATCTATTTTTAGATTCAATTTAAAGGTTACATGCGGGGAAAAATGATGATACTTGAAGAAGTACCTATGTTGAACAAACTAACTAACTAGGTTGGCGCACCGACCCATAGTGAGTCTTGGCCTCCGATAATAAGAGCCTCCATCTTGGTCGATCCTGTGCCACCTCCTACATCATATCATACACCAGGGAGCAAGAAATAGATACAAGGATCCAAAATGCCCTCCGTTGTAGTGCAGCTTTACACAGCGTCTTGGTGTCCAGGCTTCTTAGCAAACGCACAAAAATCCGTTTCTACAAGACAGTTATACGTCCAATCTTGATGTACGGCTGTGAAGCTTGGACATTAACCCGCAAAGAAGAGACCAAACTACTCGTGGCAGAACGAAAGATCTGGAGGAAAATTCTAGGACCTATACAGACTCCTGATGGCGCCTGGAGGAGGCTAAAGAACAGGGAGCTGGAAGACCAGGTGGGCGAGCCCAACATCATTGGCGAACAGCTATATACGTTTTTAAGGATGGAATTATAAACCTACTAACTAACAATAATATTAGTGTGGTCTTTTCCATTATTACTGCGTGGAATGGAATGTAAAATAGAATCCTTTCGACTTTTTTTGCACATTAAGAATAATAATTACTTAAGGTAATAAGGTTGTGGGTTCAAGTCCCACCTGAACCCTCAAATCAAATCAAATCAAATCAAATAATTTATTTGCATAATATAGGTATACATGTCATACATACAGGTCTTAAATTTAATAATGTCTCTCTATATTAAGCCTGAGACAGGCATGCAAATTTAAATATAGTTGTTTCGTAAGTATACATTAAAAAATTCAAATCAAATTAATTTAATTACAATATATGGATCATAGATGTCATTATTATTATTACATGTCAACATACAATTGTCACCGAGGAAAAAAAAAATTGAAATTAAAGAAAAAGAAATGATATGTCATAATGATTACATTGATTTATCAGTCAGAAAATCGCTTACTGCATAATAACATTTGTCAATAAGTAATTCAGTCAGCTTTTTTTTAAATGTATGAATGTCCTCCGAATTTCGAATAGTAGCTGGTATTTTATTAAAGATTTTGGGACCGTTGCAGAATACAGATTTGCTAAACAGGGCGGTCCTGCTGGGTACACTACACAGCTTATCTTTTAGGCGTTCACGTTTTATGCATTTAAACTTATCCAAATTTGACCTTACAAACACTGCGCATTCAACAATGTATAAAGAGGGAACGGACAGAATCTTATATTTTATAAAATACGGCTTGCAAGATTCGTCTGATTTTAAACGAAACATTGATCTCATGCATCGTTTTTGTGCTCTGAAAACCCGAATCATTTCTTTACAAGAACAGTTCCCCCAGAACATGATACCATATCTGAGTGTTGAGGCCACGTAGCCGTAATACGCTGTGAGGACAGTTTGTATATTAACAATATTTTGTAATTTGTAAAGCGCAAATGAGAATTGGTTTAATTTTTTACATATGTGTTCAGTATGTGATGTCCATTTTAATTTTTTGTCAATATTTAATCCTAGAAATTTCGTAGTTTTTGTTTCATCAATTCGTATGTCATTATAATTTATATTCAATTTCAAACTTTGATCTCTTTGGGAAAATGTCATAATTTTTGTTTTATTGAGATTAATCTTCAGATAATTTGATTCAAGCCATTTTATTACTGACTTTAATGAGTCATTTATATTGATTTCTAATCTAGATAGATTACAATCTGTAAATAATATTGTACTGTCATCAGCAAATAGGGTTATATGGTTCTGAGGACCAGATGCAGATGGCAGATCGTTAATAAAAATTAAAAATAGAAGAGGTCCCAGAACACTACCTTGAGGCACACCACGTTTAACTGTCTTAAAGCTAGATAAGAAACCAGTCTCAGTTTTTTTCTTAAAGTCCATGCTATCTATTTGGGTTGCCTGTTGTCTTGCTGAGAGATAAGACTTGATTAATTTATTAACGTTACCTCTAACTCCATATGCATACATTTTATTTAACAGTAGATCATGATTCACGTGATCAAATGCCTTAGTCATATCCATGTACAGGGCTACGGCTGGTAATTTCCTATCAACATTGGAATAAACTTGAAGCAAAAAGTCATAAATAGCCAGATTTATAGATTTATTTTTCCTAAATCCAAATTGTTGATCAGCAAATAGTTTGTTGCCTTCAAAGAAATTGTACAAGCTATTATAGATAATTCTTTCGAAGACTTTTGATAAAACCGGTATTAAAGCAACAGGTCTGTAGTTGCTCATACTTGATCTATCGTCTTTTTTAAATAAAGGTTTGATAATCGATATTTTAAGTTTGTCAGGGAAAATACCTTCCTCGATGCATAAATTAACTATATAGCTTAAAGCTGACGAAATTTTCCTAGATACATCTTTAAGTACACAGGTAGCAATGTCGTCATACCCCGTGCTTTTTGAGTTTTTGAGTGAAACTATAACTTTGTCAATATCGTCTGGAGTCGTGGGAGCCATAAAAATTGAATTAAATTGATTATCTAGAGAATTTATATTAATTGTATTATTATTGTTGTTCGTTTTAATGTCATCTATAAAGTATTCATTAAATGATTCAGCAATGTCAATTGGATTTGTCAATATTTTACCATCTATATTTAACTTATTCACGTTCTCCTTCGGGTAGCATTTTTTAGAGTGATTAATGATTTGCCAAGTTGCTTGACTTTTGTTTACAGAATTTAGGATATAGAAATTATTTTGAGCTTTTTTTGTTAAATTTATAATAGTCTTGTAGCGTTTTGAATATTCTTTAAAGTCCTTCTTGTTTTGTAGGTTCGGATTTCGTCTATATTTCCAAAGAAGATAACGTTTACGTTTACTGCAGGTTCTTATACCTTTGGAAATCCACTTTGGTCTCTTATAGTTGCATAACTTTATTTTCTTAAGTGGGAAACACAAATCATACATAAGTTTAAATAAATCATAAAAGCAATTGAAAGCTTCGTTTGGTTCGTTTGAATTAAATGTATCACCAAAACTGAGGCTGCCTATACACTCTATAAATTTAATTCGGTTTTCTAATGAGTAATCACGTCTATATATGTACCAGTATTTCAAAGAGCATGTTTTTTTTACAGGACATTTCAATATTTGGGCTGAATGATCTGAAAGTGCTAGTTCCATTATCTCACCCTTTGATCCTCTGATATTATGGGCAATGTTATCAATGCACGTTTTGCTAGCCATTCGGGTTGGAGTGCAGAATTGAGGTTTAAGATTGCTATTTAAAAGTATGTTTGTGAAGTCTTTAGACTGTCTCGTGTGTTTGAGCAGATCGATATTGAAATCGCCACAGAGAACAATCTTTTTGTTCTTACGTGTTAAAGTGCATAAAATGTCATCAAGTCGAGATAAAAATGAATCAAGGGCTATCGAGTTATTCTTTGGGGGCCTATAAATACAAAGAATGACAATGTTATGTTCCATCAATTCTAGTGCAGAACACTCCACTATTCCATCTTTAGATAGTTTAGTTATTTCTTTTAGTTCTACGCTCGGATGCATTTGTTTAACTAAGATACATGTGCCACCATGTCTAGACTTTCTACAATAGGATGAACCCAATTTAAAATTTGGTATATTTAAGTGACAAATGTCATCATGCGTCATGTTATGTTCTGAAATGCATAAAATGTCAATTGGTTTTTTATCAGAAGCAAGATTAGTCAAACATACCGTCATATCATCCGATTTATTAATAAGGCCATTGAGATTTTGATGCATAACATAAATATATTTATAAACGAAATAAATCATTGCTACATAAATTATCATCATTTACAACATCTTGCGGATTATCATTATACACGAATTCATGTAAGTCCCAAAAAATCTGTTTAATTGCTCTGTTATTTATCTTGCCAGAATATTTATTAAACATGTCGTGATCATAGGTTAAATTCAAGTTCGAGTCCAGTAGGTAAGCATATTCATATGTTAAACAGTCTAAATATAAAAGGTTATTAAAGTTTTCTACTCTCCAGTTATACATATTTGAGTAATTGTTACATTTATATGTGGGGTAAGCAAATTACAACATTGGTGTTACATATTTGTGACAAAGTATCCCTAACAAAGAAAATTAAGTCAAAGTTATTATTTGTCGTCTTGAAATCCTCTTCACCTATCAATATGAAGCAGAAGTCCTTCATTGTAAGTGTATCCAGCTTTAAGTGAATGTCTTTCAAGAGTTGTTTTATTGTGCCATTCGGTGTCAGGTAGTGACACACATCGAAGTCCTTGAATTCATTTCTTGATATTTGTAGTACTTTGTTAGTTTTATTGGAGCTTATGATGCAGATTTTATTATTAGGAGATTCTACTTTAGGTTTAGTTATGTGTTCTAGGTCTGATTTATTTGACCCACAGGTACTGTCAACGACTATGGGGTTATTCTTGGTATCGGCTGCCACACATGATGATTCATTTTTGCTAATGTCGGGTAATTCTTTGTTCAAATTCTTGATTACTTTTATAGGTTGTGGTTTTGCGGCTAATTTTTCCTTATTCACTAAAGGCGATCTAATATCATCTCGTTGTGGAGTTGAGGTCGATTTCTTCCTTTTATTTCCTGTAGGAGATCCAATGTGTTCTGGAATAATTTTCTTATAGGTGTTTATTAATTTATTACATTTTTCCAATTCGGTTTTGAGGCTAGTATTTTCAGAGCTGAGATTATCAATTTCTTTGTTGGCTGATATCAGCTGAGAGTTTAGTTCATCTAATTGTAATTTTAGTTCCATAGTGGTACTATCATCCAACGAGGATGTATTTGGCAGACTCTTCATTGTGGTATCGAATATACTGGTGCCATTCGAAGAATAATTATAATCACTGTTGTTATTGTTAAACCTCGATCTATCAACGGATTGTGATCTTTGTGCACGTCGTCTTTGTGTAATATTTTCCACCGTCAAAGAATCCTCGTTTATCAAATTTATTGACTGCTGATCCATTGTAAGTAATTAACAAAACGCAAACAAAATATGCAAAAAATTATGTATATTAAAAAAAAAAAAAAATTTTTTTTTCACTCCTGGTCAGATTTGAACCCACACTTCTGAGTTCACTCTCGCCGTGCGCTACCACTGCGCTGTCAATCCCAGTACGATTGGAGTCAAATTAGCAGTCCGCTTCATACACAGCATGAGTCAGTCAGACATTCAACGAGATCGGGCGGCCTCGGTTCCGTTCGGACACTGCGCTCACCAGGCTCACAGCTGACTCACAGATGACCGATGTCAACACTGTTGCTTCAAACACAGAACTTTAACGAATATTTGCAATTTGTTATCGTTAATATCACTTCACTTTGCAGACTTATTGAAAATGTACGTTTACAGCCTTTTACATTTTGTAATCGTCTATAGAATTCGTTAATTTTTAGTTCAAATTTTTCCCTCCGAGGATTTTTTTAAGTGCAATATTTACTTAATAATTACTGGTTGGATGATGCATTTGGTAGTGACCCTGCCTTCTACCCCAAAGGTCGTGGGTTTGATCCCTGGACCTGGACCAATATTCGTGTGATGAACACTTGTATTTATGTAGTGTCTGGGTGTTATTTATGTATTTAAGTATTATATTTGTGATTCTCCTGTCGTCTGATATCTGTAACACAAGTGCTTAAGCTACTTAGTACGGATGTTGTTGTGTATGAATAAGTATGAAACAAAAATCATCGACATGGCAAAACCATAAATGGACAATTACTCACATGGTTTAATTTTAAAAACGTTCTAAACATTAAACGTACACCAAAAACGCCGTAAAGCAAAAATAAACAATAAAATGACCACGAAAAAAATTGCGAGTAAGCCGATTTCATAACAAAAAATATTGGTTGGAGAACAATGGTGACAGTACTTACTGGTTTATTGGCTTTCAAAGCTTTTGTGAGTAAACAAACAGATCAAACTAGTGATGTACCTAGACACCACAAAGCATCGAGTTCTTTTTTTTTGAAGCCTGGATCTGGAGCGAAATTGGATTAGCTGGAGCTCAAAATCTATCTATACTATTTATAAAGAAATAACTTCTGAAGAAACCATTAAGCAACCTAACGAAGTGAGGGCGGTTCACTAGTTTCATATTAAACAGGCCACCAAAATGAGTGCCGAGAAAAATAAAAACAAACGAGTTCTGAAGAGAATTCGAGAGCTGAAAAAGCCTAGAAATCGGACTCATAAAAAAAAATAAAAAAAATTCCCACTGTTGGTTCTGATATCTGTAACACAGGTGCTTCAGCTACCTATCTCAGAATCAGATCAATGTATGTGATGTAGTGAAATATTATATATTATATATATATTATTATTACGTCTGAAAATAATCCTGGTCGGCAATTCTCGTTACATTTACAGAGGGTAATTCTCGTGCACACGACATTGAAGTCGAATTTAGAGATTGTATACAGCTGTCCATACAAATTTCTTATTCGATTTCAATGTCGAGTGCACGCTCTACGTATAAGGGGAGCTATTCTTGTGCTCTCGATATTGAAGTCTAATTACAGATTTGTATGGACAGCTGTACAAAATCTCTAAATTCGACTTCAATGTCGAGAGCACAAGAATTACCCCCTGTAAGTGATACCGACTTTTAGACAAAAGGCCTTTGAGGGATCGGCCCGTACATCACTAGCTAAACGAAATATCGTTTGAAGTTGGTTTTGATATAATTTCGGTGGTAGAAAAACAATCCCGCTGACTACTGGAGTGAGAATAATTCCGGAAATTATGCCCTTGATTTCCGAACCAGTCTCTGGAAAAGTAATTTTCTAATCCATTATGTTTACATGCTAATGCAAATATACCATCCTTTCCTTCCCCATTTTAAGGTTCCGTACCTCAAAAGGAAGAAAGAAACCTTATACACTTTGATGTTCGAATATTTGTCTGTCTATATGTGTACGGTCGTGGTCAAAAAGTGTTTACCACCTTAAGGATCATAATCGCATGTACACATGTAGGTGATAAGTTCTATAAGTGTATTACATAATATTGGTATCTTTTTTAATGATATGACAGCTGACAGCCAGCGCCCCCAGTCAATGACAATGTCATGTCATTTCAAAGAAATTAGGTTTTTTTATGACTGCTTTTGTGCTGTATCCTCTTTGTGTGTCTTTTTTCATATTTAGTTTAAAAAGGTAATATGTAAATTGATATGGCATTTTTGACTTTAATGCAAAAAGTGTGACATAGAATCAAATTTCAAAACTGGTAAACACTTTTTGACAGCGACCGTACCTTCGTGAAGGTGTTGAATTGTTTACGAAAGTTAGTTTTGGTTTGAAACGTATGCTGTTTCTTTCATATTTTGTCATATTTATAAAACTGATAGCATAATTTTTAAACTATGCCTAACTTTAATCGCCGTTTTGTAATGGGCTTGCGTTTTGCTAATTGTACATTTGAGTATTTGCCTTTATCTTTACGAATGATTCTAAGAATATCAAGCGACTATGAGTAACAAACTTCCTCAACAAAATTAAATATCTACTGTAAAATTTTGTATTTAAATAGCTGCTTTTCCTAACTTTGCTGTAAATTGTATTCAAAAATACAAGATTACTTTTTTGTTCAAGTGCAAGCAATCCCGTAGCGCCTGTGTACAAAGCTGCCTTGCTGTGAATAGATACTCTTTGTCTTTCGACTTGAAAGGCCGGGACGAGTCTGATTGTGTTGTTTCTTCGAAATTAAACTCCTATTTTTTTCGCAAAATATTTTTAACGCTTGCCAAAAGCATAAACGAGGTTTAATAAATAAATTGAGGCAACGTTACATACCTACATTGTCCTGGTCCTAAACTAAGGTTTTCATTTATACTATAGAAATCAGAAACAACGAAGGAACCACAAACACCCAGGCACTACATAAATATCGGTTTCACCAACAAAAATTTGTGTTGATGCGGGAATCGAACTACTTTGATTTTGTACAATTATAAAAAAAAATACGAGAACAGAACCCCGAAATATATAAAGAGTAATGTTGATTCAGATTTCCACAACCGCAATTTTATGTAATCGCAGTATGTAAATGTTGTCTGATATATTTTAATACTCTTTCGTTTTCATGTCTGATTCCAACAAAAATGAAATGGATATCGTAAAATTGCTTATTGAATTATATTCTTATTAATAATTTTATTTGCAAACGTTGCTTACAGACCAAGAGAGAGTGTAAAAAGGTTGAAAAATGCTTAAAAAAACAAGAACGTAAAAACATTAAAATTTATAAAAAAAAACATTTAATACATTCGTTTGACTCGATTGGTGACACACAAACACACACTCCTCTCCTTCTCATACTCTCTCACACTCACACACACACACACAAACACATACACAAACACACACACACACACACAAACACACACACAAACATACACGCAGGCAAACACACACATACACATAAATACATAATTACGTGCAAGGTTTATTGTTTTTTTCCCCTTTTTTGCTGCCCCTTGGCTGTTGTATTTATATAAGTTTTTTAATGTATTTAAAATCTGTTATTGGCTGTAAGTACTTATATACATTTTAAATAATATAATTTAAGAGCTGTAGATTTCAAAAAGTAAATAAATAAAAAATAAATACCTTATTTCACCCTTCCTTCAACAGAATATCTGGACCTTTTTTCCCGTAAAAAACTAAACTAAGTTAAACCAATTAAAAAGTCTGCAACTCAATTTACATAACTTTTTTTTCCCATCCGTTCTTTTAAGTTGCTATTTACGGCCTTTTGTTTATCTTTCTATCTGAAGAAAGGAAGGAAGGAATTGAAATAAAAAAAACATTTTCATACAAACTTGATCACGTGACGAATTTCGAAAAGTCATAAAACATATATTATTCAGAATGGTGGGTAGAAAACGTGGTTAAAGGAATGTAAATGTTTACAGATAAGTACACCTTGCATGTACGTACAGCCACACATTAAATTATCCAAAACTGACAAATTTCATCAATCGATTATCATCTTACTGTCATACACATTAGGTTGAATATCAATTGAGGAAGTGAGACAGGTTGCGGTAACCTGACGTATGTCTGACTGCACTACCCTTAAAGTTATGTGATAGCTAAATCGCTTTCGTCGCGTGGCGTGACACGCAAAAGGAGCATGTTGTATGTCTAACTCAGCGTTTCCCAAATGCCGGGTCGCGACCCGGTTCCGGGCCATCAAAACGAAATAACCGGGTCGCGACATTTACGTCTTATTTTAAAAACATGACTAGGTACCCACCTAATACCTAACTTGGATTCTTTAGTTAAAAATAAGAAACAGCTGCATACCCGCACTAACTAAATAGTGAAACATTTCTACTAGTAATAAAGTGTATTATTTAACCTTAATGGAACCATCTTGAGTTTGAAAGTACTTCGTGGGTTACGAAGGGTCAGTGTGTAGATTACCGGGCCACGGCATAACAAAGTTTGGGAAACACTGGTCTAACTCTTATTATATTCATGTTCCTAACATACCTACTTCGTCAAACTTATCGTGTATAACATTTGAGTTACTTTCTCGTATATGTTCACTTACTTTATTATAAGTCCTACTTTTCCCGAGATTTATTTTATTAATTTTCTTAGAGTTAATTTCAATGTTCCTTTTAAATTATTCATCCGGAACAGTCCAATTCCGTACAGGGTAATTTGCAATTTTGAACTTTGTCGAAGGCAAATAAAAAGTTATAATTTGTTTCTCCTGGTACAGGAAATGCAATAAAATTTAATGAGATTGCTTCAATGTCTTATAAAACCACCATTTCATTAATTAGTAAAGATAAAAGATTTTACTTGATGATGATTTAATGATGTTTGGCGGAACTCGTAGTTAAACGGCGATAAAGTTTTAGACTATCTATCCATATCTTCTATACTATTTATAAAGAGATAACTTCTGTAAACAACGACAAGGCTTATAGGTAAACCGAAAACACAAAACGCTGGCGTGATGTAATTGGACACAGCGCCATCTATTGGTTCATTTCAGAATTACTTTCCCGAAGCGAAGTGAGGGCGGGCCACTAATAATTATAAAGAGACTCATTTTTTGAATATCGACATAGCTTATAAGTAATCACCGTCCTTATAATTGATAGATTTTAAGATTCTGATGTCAAATTCGAAGGGAAATTGAATTTAAGGACTGCTACGAAAGTTAAATCAAGAAGAATAACCCATAAGATTGGCGTGATGACATATCCCTAACTTCCAAAGTTAACTGTCCGAAAGAACAAGAAAACTTTTAACTTCCATCCACAGCTGCTATGATATTCGACAACTTTTACACAACAAATTAAGTCCGCTGGGAGAAACACAGTGTTATAGCGGTAGTATAACTAGTCCCAATCTTCTAGCATGTACATTGTACCTGGAGAGTAGGTAAAACCATTTAGCTCAAAATAATTCAACATAGTAAAGCTGAAATTGACAAGAAGTCGAGATAACTGTAGTTGGCAGCAGGATCGCTCGTTTCTTGCCGTGCCTAGGACACTAAAACAACCTCTTATATAAATCCTAATATCTTCGCATTAAATGTAATTTTGATTTAATCATCACCATCATTAATTCAAAGGTACTTGTGCTTAATAATGTCAAGTAGAAAATCGTTAACTGTTCCTCACAGGACATGCCTAGCCTAGTGTAGCTTTACTCGACACTTTCTGCCACGCACCTCCTCATTGTGGAATCAACTTCCAGCAGCGGTATTTCCGAACCGGTAAGACATTCAAATCTTCAAGAAACGAGTCTATAGGTTCCTAAAAGGACGGCAACGCATCCGCACTCCTTCTGGTGTAGCTGATCTGGCGGTGATCACTTACCATCAGGTGACCCTCTTGCTCGTTTGCCTTCCTATAATATATATAAAAAAAAAGTGTGAGACTAGCGAAAATGATTCTTTGAAATATTTTTTTGATAATAAATAAATTTAATTTTTTGAAATTTGATTTGATTCATTACCTATTTCTCCGGACAGATTGTCTTCTCAAGCCAGATGGAGTTACGATCTGCGTAGGATTTCTGGAAAGAGCTGGATAGGTACGTGTCTCAAGAAATCGATCGAAGTGGCAATTATTGGGAGAGGCCTAGATGTCCAACATGGTGTATGTTGAGTGGAGTTCACGTGCAGGAGGCTGCAGCCGTGGCAGGCTCCCACCAGATGAACCGACGATCTAGTGAGGGTCGCGGAAGTCCTTAGATGCGGGTGGCAAAGGACCGATATGTGTTAACGTTGGGGGAGGCCTATGTCCAGCAGTGGACGTCTATTGGCTGAAATGATGATGATGTCGAACAGTGGACTACAACAAAATGATGATGATGATGAATTCTCAGCGTCACACGCGGCTGCTTCCAAAGCCGTCACTTAAAAATCAAATGAAGAGCTACTGGCAAAAAATGTCCTATGGCTTTACACAAATTTGCTATCTTTCATCCCCTGAAGGAGAACGGTGAAGATTCACGAATACGTAGTCACAGAAAAAACTATAACTTCCTGAAGATATGAACGTGAAAATATGGTCTTATTTTTTTAGAAGTCTCTCATTTCAAAGTGGAAGGTTTGGTTGGGTAAAGGGTTTGAATCTGAACCTAGTGTAAGTGAAAGGTACAGGCAAAGAACAGGGAATAGTCACTTTATTGAAAATTTTCTGAATTTTATTGAAGGCAAATCTTTGTCTAAAGTAGTTTCGTCCCCAATTAGTTAATTTACAAAAAGCAGATGACGCCAAAAATACATTTTTATCTATGGCCGAAGCGAAAAAAACTATAGAAAATACATATTTCTATATTTTAAATTGCGTTTTTCTCAAAATCGTTTCATTGGGACATTTCCTTTTCTTTGCCTGTACCCTTCAAGTGTTATTCATCATCATCATTTTAACCAATAGACCCATCACCAATGTTCTCCACAGGGATCGGTTCTGTACCGCCCGCTTCCAAGGAATCCCCGTATTCCTACAATAAATTCATTGAAAAGATAATAAAATAAATGGAAAAATATAGGGGATCATGACGTCACTTTTATGCCGGTCAGCTACGATTATATCTATGGCGCTTTACGGGAAGGTACGAGTCTCTTATACGTTTAATAATGGTTTTTATTACTCGCATAATGTCTATTTCCGGACATAAAAAATCTGTGCTGTAGTAAATAAGTTTTAGGTGTTTCGTCTACCGCAGCAAATGCGATAAAAATGTTCATTTCTTATGCTTTAGTTCTGAACCAGTAAGTTTATGCATACAGGATGTATCTGTGAAAATTTACATCCCTTTAACCATGTGGTCTACAAAACAATATGAACAACATTTCGCTCATCCGGTAGAAAAAACGCACATTTGCATTTCCGCAACTTTACAGGAAACGGGTTTAAAGTTTTCGAAAAGTATCATGTACAATAGCTTCAAATTAAAACAGTTTATGGTACTGCTGTTATGTTTAAACTATAAAGTACATGTTTAAATTTAAGTAAAAATATTTAATTTATAAAGGAAGTATGTACTTTTCAATATGTATGACTTAATACATTAAATAACCTACAAATGTGAGGTTCTTCTATTGTAGTTGTGCGTTTATTGCTCCAAAATCTGATATAAGTTAAATATCACAATAACCTTTATGTTGGTATAGCTCCAAGGCACGAGCGCACTCAGTTGGGCTTCCCTTGTGCGCTCCCCGCGCAATTTAATATCGGCGGTTCTCACTCCAAGAGAGACACAATTTTTGTCAATCGAACAACAACACTTCCGCCATCTAGTGGAAACTATTGGCAATACAATTGCGAGTTTATTCCTCCAAGTCAACATGTATATCAGGAATACTATGACATCAATAACTCAATTTTGCAAAAAATGCAATTGTGATGTTATTCTACCGGATGAGCGATTTGTCCTATGATTTTTAAAAATCGAATAAAAAAACCATATTATC
Organism: Cnaphalocrocis medinalis; assembly: GCA_014851415.1. Lineage (NCBI taxonomy): Eukaryota > Metazoa > Arthropoda > Insecta > Lepidoptera > Crambidae > Cnaphalocrocis > Cnaphalocrocis medinalis. Next base: position 3,974,849 of record CM026294.1, read on the forward strand.
ATACAAAGGCGGTCACGTGACTTGGTCATATTGTACGGGGAATGGAAAAAAAGACATCTGTATTATGGCTCTTTTCTTATTGTTCGCTTATCTTTTTTTGAAGATTTGGCCCGATGGCGCCTTTGGTCATATTTGTAAATTCTCTATAGTCTGTAATACAAGTACTAAGTAAGTGCCTAAGCTACTTAGTACGAAGTTAGGTCAATGTATGAGATGTTGTATAAGTATTAATGTTTATATTTACAAAGCTCGCCTCTCTTTCCATACACCACCTGCCTAAACCATTATGTCTCTATCAACAATATAATACTACGTTTCCAATTCTATTACAATCGCGTAAAAGGCGAATAAATTTCTTCGGGGAACGCCGTATTTATTGTGGCTACAAAATTTATTTACCGATTGCCTTAGTTTGTTTTCTGTTTCTGTTTATTTTGATTGTAAATTTAAGGTGTCCAAGAATTGATGGTGCCTTTTGAAGATAGGTTAAACTAACAAAAGTTTATACCACCTTCTCCAGATTATCACGAATAAACTGTGGGAGAGCCACGCTCCGGCATGAATGGGCCGGCTCGACCGGACTGATACCACTGCCTCACAGAAAACCGGCGTGAAGCAGCCCCTGTGCTGTGTTTCGCTGAGTGAGTGAGGGTACCGGAGGCCCACCCGGGGGGAAGGGGATAGAAGGTTGGCGGCGCACTTGTAACTCCGCTGGTGTTGCAAGTATCCATGAGCGGCGGCAATTGCTTACCATCAGGTGATCCGGCTGGTCGTCTGCTACCTATCACATAAAAAAAAACGATGGGAAAGATTGCTGGGAAACGTAAAACTGGAAGGTGAAAAATTACATGGGTCAGGAATATACAACTTTGGACTAGCATCAAATCCGCCGAACAACTTTTTAGGCTTGCCAAGTTGCCATAGATAAGTCATGATTTAAAGAGCTAATGACCAATCTTCCGTAATGAAGTGGCACTTCAAGAAGAAGACGAACAAATGGCTTGCCTTATGTACTGGCGCCTAAAATGGTTTAAAATGTACCACTAGGGTAAAACTGCAGAGCACTAAACAGTCAGCATCAAAAGTAGGTTAATATTATTTTAGTGCCATGTCACAGTAACTGTCTAGCCAGTTTCCAAGGGGTAACGACGATAAATTGTTACTTTGACATGGTACTAAAGTGTTCAGCAACCTTCTCTTTAACAATGTTTATTTTTCCTTTTTTTGTTAAGACCGGTTTCTCATCCTCGGCTGTGGTGTGTGTATTTTTTAAAACATTGAAATGTGTCACCCTTTAAAATATAAAATAGGCTAAAAACCTAGCGGAAAATCTAATTAGAACTAGGACGCTAGTATTTGTTTAGGACTTAACTCAATCCTTAAGCGACATCGAGAACTCTCAGGAAGGCTGATTTAACTTGTTTGTAGTTTGTTAACTAATTAGCATAGAAATAGTTGGAGCTGCCTTTGATCCCTAACAATTCCAATGTATAGTTTGACTTTTAGCACCTTTTGTCTATACCTTAAATAATAAATTGAGACAACATCACATACATTGTCCTGATCCCAAACTAAGGTTTTCCCTTGTACTATGGAAACCAGAAACAACGAAGGAATCACAAACAGCCAGACTCAACACAAATATCTGTTTCATCAACAAACATTTGTGTTGGTTCGGGAATCGAACCCGCGACCCTTACGTCTCAACCGGCGCTCAAACCATTGCGCTAAACGGGTCGGTTCCTAAAAGGCCGGCAACGCATCCGCACTCCTTTTGGTGTAGATGATGTCCATGGGTGGCAGCGGTCACTTACGATTAGGTGACCCGCTTGCTTGTTTGCCTTCCTATATCATAAAAAAATTTAGACCATCGTGGCGCTATATCTGAAAATTAACGTATCGAAACGAAGTTACGTAGTGCGAAATATTATTGTAGGGTAAAGAAGTCGAATTTTCTTTGTCGTTACATATGGTCAATCTAAAATACTGCCTAAATCCTGAATCATGGTCTAAGAATATTTTGGGCTTCCAAGCGATAACTTTTGACCTAAATGGATATCACACGTTATCATTCTCATGATAACGTGAGAAGAAAACAATTTTATGCTTTTACAACAAAAAAAAACAAAAATCTATTAAGTGCCTACTGTGTTCGCCTCAATCCTACTCAACCTTTTATTGATAGAATAGCCCATCCATCATACGATGTCTAAAAAAAATTACACACACATTTTAATTAAAAAATTTGCTTAAAAATGAAATTTGCATTCAATTTTCATTTAATTTCAGAATTTTACTCGCTTCTCATGCAAAATTCTAGTCATTCCCAACTCTAATAGAATTAAACTCAACGCTAAACCATCAAGTTACACCAAACCAACTTATATTCTAAGTTTCAAACTAAACAAACTGTTGCGTCTACGAACATTCGTAGCACTATCTACAGTTGCTTCGTAGTTCTGTAGCCGTGGGTCGTAGCAGCCGACTACGGTCTGTAGCAAAACACAGTTGTTTATTAGTGTGGATTCTATCAATAGTATGGATGGACCGTACTGAAAACTTTCAAAGGTCGACGTTGGGCTAGAAGGTCGTATAGACCAGGGGGCAATTCTCGAGAATTCGAAATTGAAGTCGTATTAGAGATTTGTATGGACGAATGTATGAAATTTCTATATTCGACTTCAATGTCGAGTGCACGACAATCGCCCCCCCATGTGAGACCAATTCTTGTTTTTCACCTTCTATGTTGAGTCAACTAACCCAACCAATAACAACAATATAAGAAATTAGACTGTATCTGTGTCTCCTATGGTTTGCGTTCCATGAAGTCACTCACATAGAGGGTGCAAACTGAGAACCTGGCCTTCTGGTCTTATTTTTTGGAATTTTATGTAGACGTCCTCATAACGTGTTTTGCGCCGCAAAATTTCTATCATTTTATCCGTGTGAAAGCCAAACATCGGCATGAATGGGCCGACTCAACCGAAGTGATTCCGGCTTCGCAAAAGACCGGTGTGAAGCAACGCCTGTGTTTCGTCGATTGAGTGAGGGTACGGAGGCCCAATTGGAAGGAAAGGTTGGCAGCGCACTCGTGACTCACTGTTTGCAGGTGTCCCATGGAGCGGGTTTGCAATCGCTTACCCATCAGGTATCACCCACCACATAAAAAAGAACATTATAAAATACTAGTGGCCCGCCCTCACTGTGTTTAAGGACATTAGTTCCACTCTCTACTAATAGATGGCACTGGGCGTCGATTGTATCGCGGTAGTGTTTTGAATTTACGGTTTTTATAATAAGCTTTGTCGATATCTATAGAATTAGTATCTTTATGAATACTATAGATAAAGATTTATCGAAAATTTAAAGAACTAAGCATCTAATAAACATATAGATTTTTTTATTTCAACGAAAATGATAATTAAAGTATACATGAGCTTAGATGTGCAATATCCAGAAGTGCATCATCGGATTCGAACCACGGCTCTCGGTATGCAAGGCTTCTTTTTATCTACTGAGCTATCACCGTCCTCTGTATACACATAAAATGTAATAACACCATGTAATAACGAGTTATGAGACAACACAGACGTCACATAAAATGAAATTACACGAGCAACAAATCTAATCAGCGCGACATTTCCTTTATTTGAAAACTAGTGGCCCGCCCTCACTGTGTTTCGGGACATTAGTTCCACTCTCTACTAATAGATGGCACTGGGCGTCGATTGTATCGCGGTAGTGTTTTGACTTTTCGGTTTTTATAATAAGCTTTATCGATATCTATAGAATTAGTATCTTTATGAATAGTATAGATATAGATTTATCGAAAATTTAAAGAACTAATCTAATAAACATATAGATTTTTTTTCAACAAAAATGATAATCAAAGCTTACATGAGCTTAGATGTGCAATATCCAGAAGTGCATCATCGGATTCGAACCACGGCTCTCGGTATGCAAGGCTTCTTTTTATCTACTGAGCTATCACCGTCCTCTGTATACACATAAAATGTAATAACGAGTTATGAGACAACACAGACGTCACATAAAATGAAATTACACGAGCAACAAATCTAATCAGCGCGACATTTCCTTTATTTGAAAACTAGTGGCCCGCCCTCACTGTGTTTCGGGACATTAGTTCCACTCTCTACTAATAGATGGCACTGGGCGTCGATTGTATCGCGGTAGTGTTTTGAATTTACGGTTTTTATAATAAGCTTTGTCGATATCTATAGAATTAGTATCTTTATGAATAGTATAGATATAGATTTATCGAAATTTAAAGAACTAAGCATCTAATAAACATATAGATTTTTTTTCAACAAAAATGATAATCAAGCTTACATGAGCTTAGATGTGCAATATCCAGAAGTGCATCATCGGATTCGAACCACGGCTCTCGGTATGCAAGGCTTCTTTTTATCTACTGAGCTATCACCGTCCTCTGTATACACATAAAATGTAATAACACCATGTAATAACGAGTTATGAGACAACACAGACGTCACATAAAATGAAATTCAGAGGTGATGGGAGTATTTCACCTCTGGTTTTTGATTTAAAAAAATCATTAGTTTTCGCTCTTATGTTATAATAGGTAAAGTTCAAAATCATGTGGGACGTATTTCCCTTTGCTTTATTTTTTAAGGTATAAAGGCAGTTTTAAACGTAACGAGATAAAACCAAGGGCCAAGTATCATATGGACTGGACACGCAAATAATAATATTCGTGTAAACGGAACAATTATATACAGAAATCGCTTAGAGTAAAAGAGACAGAATCATGATTTTTGTCTTTATCAGAGTTCCACTTTTTTTTGATAGGCTCAGTTCTGTCAGTTGTGAACTGCGCCCAGCAAAGCTAGTTGCCATAGTAACCCCTAGTAATTAAGTGCGATTTTTGATCGTATTTTTACTACCGTAATAACCAACCAAATTCAGTCGTAGTAAGAGATAACAGGCTACCGTACTGAAGTAATCTTCAGTCACATCGATCCGCCATTTAGTAGTTTTTTTTCATTTGGCCGGGTTATATAGATATCTGTCCCTTACGATGATACGCGTTTAGCCACTCTATTTTGATACTTTCTCTAAGGATAAAACCTATTTTTAGAACTTATTGATGTCACTGTGATTTTGTGGCATAAAAGGGCCAAAATGTCATTTACCGAGAGATTATACGTGTCAGAGTGAAAAATGATAGTAAAGAATTGGTGTTGGGGAATTCTGCAAGTCACTTTGATCAAACGAAACCTGACGAGGAAAAACGGATAGGGTAAGTATTTTGTGATTCCTTCTATACTATTTATAAAGAGATAACTTCTATAGACAACGACAAGGCTTATAGGTAAACCGAAAACACGAAACGCTTGCGCGATGTAATTTAGCACAGCGCCATCTATTGGTTCATTTCTGAATTACGGTCCCGAAGCGAAGTGAGGGCGGGCCACTAGTCTTAGTATAGAAAGATAAGAATATTTGCTAGCAAGATGGACTCTGCCTCAGACGCTAAAGGTCGTGGGTTCGATTCCCACCCAGGACAATAACATTCGTGTAATGAATACTGTTATATTGCCACTGGGACAATAATGAAAGGCGGATTGTGATTGGGAGTTCTTGTAATATCCGGAAGAAATAATAATAAGATCACTTCCTAACGCGTTAACACTGGGAGGGCACTCCCTCTTACTCGATTGTAGGTACTACTGTGAGGTTAAGGCCCTCTTGGCCCGCTTAGTCGTACGTCTCGCGATAGAATGCGCTCCAGCGAGCGTGTTTGTTTATTTTTCAAAGTATGACAGATTCCCATTACAAACTCGGCCATAAACGGCGGCCAGTACTCAAAGAGTTTACCATCGTTACAATACCTATAATATTTGTTTTTCTCTATTGTCATAAGTGCTTAAGCTACTTAGTACGGAATTAGGTCTTTAGAGATTTAGTATGAATTTATTTATTTACTAGTGGCCCGCCCTCACTGTGTTTCGGGACATTAGTTCCACTCTCTACTAATAGATGGCACTGGGCGTCGATTGTATCGCGGTAGTGTTTTGACTTTTCGGTTTTTATAATAAGCTTTGTCGATATCTATAGAATTAGTATCTTTATGAATACTATAGATATAGATTTATCGAAAATTTAAAGAACTAAGTATCTAATAAACATATAGATTTTTTTTCAACAAAAATGATAATCAAAGCTTACATGAGCTTAGATGTGCAATATCCAGAAGTGCATCATCGGATTCGAACCACGGCTCTCGGTATGCAAGGCTTCCTTTTATCTACTGAGCTATCACCGTCCTCTGTATACACATAAAAATTAATAACACCATGTAATAACGAGTTATGAGACAACACAGACGTCAACATAAAATGAAATTACACGAGCAACAAATCTAATCAGCGCGACATTTCCTTTATTTTGAAACTAGTGGCCCGCCCTCACTTTCGTTTCGGGACTTATTTTGGTAATAGTTCTAAATATAATAACACATTTAAATGTCAAAAGACTAGAACTCTAAATACACCAGTTAATCTTAAATACTAGATTTGTATAAGTATTTAAAATTTACCGATGTCTTTACAATGTATCCCTTTTCAAATAGTGTCTTAATCTCTTTAGTGGAATTTCTTCTATGGTATTAGTTCCAAATATACCACAAGATAGCGTTGGTTGTCGATTGTATCCGCTGTAACAAATTTAAATGTCAAAAGACTAGAACTCTAAAACATCGGTAAATCTTAAATACTAGATTTGTATATAAGATTTACCGATATCTTTACTATGTAACCCTTTTCAAATAGTGTAGATATTAATCTCTTTAGTGAAATGTCTTCTATATAAGGGAGTAATGAAACGAGTTAATCTTAAATAGGTTTTCGGAGAAAACTACAAACGAGGTAAGATTGGAAACCTTATTTGTATTACATTCCTTGTCAGCCTCGAGACTCTGTTGTTTATTAACCCTATTAACCGTCAAAGGGTTGGCAATTAGAAAGACTAATGAGATAAATTCTCTTCATTGCTTATTTTCTGACGTAAATATAGAAGTTCGAAAGCTATCGGAGCCAAACAGTACATGATTAACAGAAGGCTTTGTTAGCATAAGGCAAAGGACCAATGCATAGGAAATTTAACAAAACCCCAATACCCTTTTTAATCTCTACTATCCCATATCCCATAATTATTATCCCATACATTCGGGATAGTAAATGTAGTGTACACACATCATTATATCCTTTATTCAAACATGGATAGGGCACTTGGCTCGTCGGTTGTTTTCCCTCAACGCCGAGATAATGCTAGAGATTCGAACCTATGAAGAGGTAGGTTCAAGACTGCAAACTTCCAGACCTCAAGCTGACACTGAGAATTTTTGAAAAGAAAAACTCAAAAAGAGGTAAAAATTTTGGCCCGACGGAGATCGAACTCGGGATACAAAGCGCAGCCGTCGCTTTAAAGTACGACCCCCTATCTACTGCAAAGGCTAGGTGGGAATTCATACCAAAAAATACTGGACCTAGAATTTTAAGATGTTTTTGTTGGGGACTGTTTTGACTTAACCTAACCAATATTTTTGTCATGATGATATTTACTATACTCTCCAAAACGAAACAAAACAAAAATAGTGACGTCACACTTGAACAGTAACCACCTAAAAATCTTGAAATTCTAGGCCGAGTTTTTTGGGACTAATTACCCCTAAACCACAAAGCAGTCAAATAACATTATGTTAATAATGAAATATAAGTCAAATAAAATAATATAAGATACCTACTGATGTTCTCGCAATCGGATAGATCAAAGCGATCAAAGCGGCTTAGCAATCTCGATTGAGATTAATACAAGTTGGAAAGTATTATTAAATGTCTGATAATGCCCAATGCCCATGTCAAATTATTCGGTTCAAAATTGCCTCTGATGAAGGACAATTAATTTTCCACTTCTATTGATATCACCCGCGGTTGTTTTAGAAACAAGTTATATTGTCTATAGTAGGGATGGCAAACCTTTGTGAACCAACGTGACATTTTTCTAATGAGCTTGAGGCTTAGTGAGGTCAAAGATATCATCATCATGTCAGCCCACATCCACCCACTGGTGAGTAGTAGGCCTCTTCTTTATTGCGCCACTCCCTACGGCAACCAGCCAGCCTCATCCATTATTTCCCCACAAGCCTTACAATATCGTCAGACCAACGCGCAGGTGGTCTACCCACAGGTCGTCCCAATCTTGGCTGCCATTTGGTAAGTTTTATAATAGTCCACCCGTCATCCTTGCGCCTTGCCAGCCATATTCAAATGCCATATATGTTATGTATGCCATGCTTGCCATGTTGGTTTTCAAAGACTTGCTATTAAATAAATTTGAGTAAGTATGTTTTTGGAAAAGAATTATAATATTAAACTCGTCATTTAGTGCATACGTACCATGAGATAATTTTAAGTAAAATTTGCTGTGTTGTCTTTCGTCGACTGAGTGACGGTACCGAAGGCCTAATTGGTGGGAATGTAATGAAAGGTTGGCAGCACACTTGTGACTTTATTGGTGTTGCAGGTGTCTATAGGCAGCGACAATTGCTGACCATCAAGTGATCCATCTGCTCGTCTGCCACCTATTACATAAAAATGTGTAGCCCGGTTTTCCGCAAAAAAATCTATACTAACCTGTCTCATGAAAAAATATTGCCTACATTAATATTGGGCGTTAAATTATAGACTTCAATGTGAGTTCGTTTAAATTTAAGTATTCAATATCCTTATTTTGACGTTAATGAAGGCAATTTATTCTGATTGAAAAATGGCTGCGGAAATTATCCGATAGAATTTTAACGAAGTATCCAGCTAGCGACTGTATGTTCTTTTGTGCGATAGGTGGCATCACCTGATGGTAAGCGATTGCTGCCGCCAAAAAACACCTGCAACACCAGTAGTGGTACAAGTGCGCTGCCAACCTTTCACCCCTGTTCCCACCACGCTTCTACATGAATTTTTGAAAGACTGATAGTGAGCAATATAGGGGCGTGTACATAAAAGTATGAGCCTGTATACTATATCCCACTGCAGGGCAAAGGCCTCCATCATAGAAATCATGTCATTGCTACTATGATGGGATTTGGCTTGATCGCCACGCTTGCCTATTGCGGATTGGTGATCACAAACCCGAGCTGTGGTCGTAAAATTCGAAACATATTTTTTTGCTCGACCCGGGATTCAAACCCGGGACCTCGAGATCACGGCCCGGTACTTAAACCACTAGACCAACACGGGGCGTGTACGTACATAGCGTGTGAAAAATCCTACTACACGGTAATTGCTTGAAACCAATCATGATTGTGCATGATCAGAATTTAACCAATTCCTGTATTTGAAAGTGAATTGCTTATTTACATCGCACGTTGAAAAATTAAATGAATCCTTCTCTTGTCGGAATTCTTGCCGGATTTAAAATCAAATTAAAAGTGGTCCTGCTTGGTTGGAATAATAAAATTGCTGAAGCTTATTGCAAATTTAATTCCACTCTAATTAACTTATTGCGAAGCATTCTTGAAAGAATTTCTCACTGCCAACTGCCAGTTAATTGCCTCTCAACTCAACACGATGCCAGTTGCTATGTTTTTTTATTTCATCGGGTTCTGTAGAGCTTGAATCGTAAGTGGTTCGCTTGAAACAGGGAGTGTATGTAAGTTTTTTTTTATTCATCGGGTTCTGTAGAGCTTGAATCGTAAGTGGTTCGCTTGAAACAAGGAGTGTATGTAAGTTTTTTTTTATTCATCGGGTTCTGTAGAGCTTGAATCGTAAGTGGTTCGCTTGAAACAAGGAGTGTATGTAAGTTTTTTTTTATTTTTCAGATCGCTCAATGATTTAATAGTGATAAACCTCTATTATAACGTTTTGTGTACTTTGTAAGTGTTGTTTTTTTTATTCATCGGGTTCTGTAGAGCTTGAATCGTAAGTGGTTCGCTTGAAACAAGGAGTGTATGTAAGTTTTTTTTTATTCATCGGGTTCTGTAGAGCTTGAATCGTAAGTGGTTCGCTTGAAACAAGGAGTGTATGTAAGTTTTTTTTTATTTTTCAGATCGCTCAATGATTTAATAGTGATAAACCTCTATTATAACGTTTTGTGTACTTTGTAAGTGTTGTTTTTTTTATTTTTCAGATCGCTCAATGATTTAATAGTGATAAACCTCTATTATAACGTTTTGTGTACTTTGTAAGTGTTGTTTTTTTTATTCATCGGGTTCTGTAGAGCTTGAATCGTAAGTGGTTCGCTTGAAACAAGGAGTGTATGTAAGTTTTTTTTTATTTTTCAGATCGCTCAATGATTTAATAGTGATAAACCTCTATTATAACGTTTTGTTTACTTTGTAAGTGTTGTTTTTTTTATTTTATTTTATCACTGACATAAAACTGAACTCTAATTCAGCCCAATATGGCAGAAAAAAGAAGGCCTTAAAGATTCATCTGGATGACACAGCCACTTTTTTCTGAAACTATAAAAAAACTACATTATATTGTTGAAACTTGGTAAGTAGATGTATTTGTAAATCGCATTAAGATTTGCTTGATTTGATTAAAAATGCACATCACAATCCGATCACAGCTAATGACGATACATTCGAAGGTTGATTCAATAAAGAAAAGAAGAAGGCTAACATATTCAAGGAAATAAGGAAATTAGCCTCACAAATCCTTTCTATGAATTCCCAAGGGTCATCCCTATTTCGTTAGCAAATTTACTGCTCCCTGGGAATTTAGGGATCAATAACAATTGAAGGCAACCCCACTTTATGGCAAGAATTGAGGACTCGTGTCAACTTTTATTCAAGTGAAATCGGATATTAATTTAAAAATCTACATTTCTCATCTGATTTAGATTGATGTCAGAATTTTTCATATTTGGATTTCACGGCCACTTACCATCAGGTGGAGTGAGGTCATCCTGATTGTCTTCAATACATAAAAAAAAAAGATTTACAAATACAATGTTTATATTTATTACATCCAGACACTGAAAAAAAAACAAAAGTATTTGTCCATTGAACCCACGTCTTCAGGCGTATAAGGCAGGGTCACTACAAAATACGCCATCCCGCTAGTCGGATAAATAAAATACCTACAACCATTAAACTACTCACGTTCGGATGCTAGTTTGGATTAGACTCAAAGTAACGGGAGAGTAGAAATCAAATTAAAGTATTTAAAGCCAAAATACAGCTTAAACTATTTCACTGCTGCCTTCGTAGTTGAATCAGTTGATCTTTCATGAAAATAAATTAGTCATACGACCCCGTTGCCTAAGATACATCGATCGGAACAGCTACAGTTGAAAAGGTACGTTTTAAGCAGTCAAACCCCGGATCTACAAGAGCAATACCTACACACAACTTGCGGGGTGATATTAGCTCAGTTGTTTTTTAACCGACTTCAAAAAGGAGTTCTCAATTCGACCCGTATATTTTTTTTTGTAAGTATGTTTTTTTTTTGTATCTATGTTACTCGATTTTTACTATAACCAATGGGGCTACCATACTGTATGATGTAAGCGGCAGTGCAGCCATCAAATTATTTCATGAGTTTTTTTATGTATTATAAAAGATTCCCAGTACGCAGTGTGTATTAGCCTTTACAGACCCTCGGGACAGTTAGATAATTTCCGACAGATTATCGTGAAGATACATCGTTATAATGAAGACTTGTTACTCGTCCCAGTACATACCCCTGTTTGACCTCGGACACGAAAGGAAAATATTGCTCCTTTTCTTTATATCTCTCTTCTTAAGAAAAGGTTTTAAAAGCTAGTTAAAAAAAGCAAAAAAGACGAGGTATATGGCTGTAAATGTTCTACTCCTTTTTATCCGCTATTAAATTTTCTAACTTACTATTAAAGTCTTTACGTGACACTAGACGTGTGTCTTTACTAATACTTTTATCAGCCTATATACTGGTCTACTACAGGAACCAACTCAGGAAAATTCGGTTCGTATGCCAAGAAGGTGGTGGATCATATTCCATTTCAGGGGGCCTCCATCATAAAGATCAAGTCATCGCTACTATGATGGGATTAGGCTTAATAACCACGCTTGCTTAATGCGGATTGGTGATCACAATCCTAAGCTACTACTTACAGTTTCACTAGGAAAAATGCAATATTACGGCGGTATTCTATAAGGTGGTGGTATGACTCTGGTGCCAAAGCATGTCTCTCTTGCGGTCAAGACTCTTATTACCTATATAACTTTTGTTTTCCAACAAATATCGAATCCGAATTTCAGTTCTCAGAGGAATTTTGAGAATATTAGCTCATCTACCCAACGGCCTGTGCACAAATAGTGATCGACTCGAGTATCTTACTCGAGTAAATAACCCGAGTATCTAACTCGAGTAACTTACTCGAGTTGAATTCTTTCTGACTCGAGTTCAACAACCGAATAAACCGACAACTACCAAAACGACATGGAGCGCGCAATTTCTATCTTACTAACTCTCTCAATTTAAATAAATAAAATTAATATTAAGAGAAAAAAATATGAGATAATTATTGTATCAGTAGTCTGTTCCAATTTTTTTTAACTATTTAAGGGAGGCCTATGGCCTATGTAAATAAAAAAAGAATTCACTTGTCCCTCAAATTAACTCTAGTTATAAAGAAAAGAGTTTAACCTGAGTTATGTGGATTTCAACTCGGGTTAAATCAAGTTTTGTTTTTTCCAAGTTGGCACATCACTAGTGCACTAAGTATTTGTTCACTCCTTCACTTTCCTTTTCTCTCCAGCATGTTTTATGGAGCTCGAGCTCGGCGACAACTTAAGAAAAAAAAACCTCGAACGTCTCGCTAAACATCGGACCTCTCAGAACAAAGAGAGAAAGAGTAAACAACATGAATAAATTATGAAGTCTATCGCGCTCTCATTAACTTCAGCCCGCGAGATATAAATTTCTCCGAAACCTTATAGGGAAGCCCTTAAAACACACTCTTGTTACAAACGCTGATGGATGTTAATTAGAGATTTTTGTTTCACTTGGGATAAAATTGTATGCTAATTATGAGGATCTAAGACAGAACTTATCTGTCTTTTTATTCCTTTGAGGATTTACGCCTAATTGGTCTAGTGGTTTAAGTACTGGGCCGTGATATTAGGGTCCTATTTTGCGACCAAGGTCGAGCGAGTTTTGATTTTTTCAAACATAACTCGCGTTTGTAATTACCGCATCGCATTAGGCAAGCGTAGTTTTAAGCATAATTCCATCATAGTAGCTGTGACTTCTTTGATGGAGGCCTTTGTCCTACAGCGTGACAGTATATAAGCTGATACTTTACTGAGGGATTGTGTTCGTTTGTGAGATTGTTGTGATAACAACACATCACCTCCATACGAATTGTTATTAATATGAATCGCGAAGGGGTTGTGAAGATAAACAGACGTCAGTCATACCAGCTTCATAAATGTAAATAAACCCCTGTGGATAATCCCGGTATGTTTATTTAATACGGAACATTGCCGTCGGTAAAAGAAGACAGGTAAACAGCTGGGCGAGGTGCGATGTATAAGCTTTGTTGCGATGGTAATACGCCTACCAACATCATACATCCACCAATATAATATACTTATTTGCAGAAATATTACCACACATGTTAAGATGAAGTAAGGCAAGTGGTAACTTACGAGACGTGGACACTCACGGCTGGACTAATCCACCGGTTCAAAGTCGCTCAAAGAGCTATGGAAAGGGCTATGCTCAGAGTATCTTTGAAGGACCGCATCAAAATTATGTAATTAGACAGAGAACCAGAGTCACCGACATAGCCCACCGAATTAGCAAACTGAAGTGGCAGTGGGCTGGTCACATTAGCCGCAGAACTGACAACCGTTGGAGCCATAAAGTCCTTGAGTGGAGACGGCGACTCGGTAAACGTAGTGTTGGACGCCCTGCTACACGATGGGATGACGACATTCGAAGGCTGGCTGGAGTAAGTTGGATGAGAGTGGCCTAAAATCGGGAGCGGTGGCGTGCATTGGGGGAGACCTATGTCCAGCAGTGGGTTGCTGATGAACTGTTCTTATGTTATGTGCACATCGACGCCTCCGTACAATAAATTGGTATAAAATCTGAATTTTACAGACTGTTTTTGTCGAATATATTTTTAACGAGTTGGCTTTTTATAGAATAGAATAGAATTTCAGTGTGTAGATATTTTGACGTTTAATCTAGGTCACTGCAGTCGAGTGATTTAAAAATGCTGAATTTCGGATGTCGAACGAAAATATCACTCAGCAGTTTCCACTGAACACCAGCGTCACGGCCCTGTCAGGGCCATGACATAAGCTGAGTGAGCGTTATTTGTCTTGGCCAGCACAGGAAATCATTAGGTACTGCTGGTCAAATATATTTTAACTTAAGGTAGATATATAGGTGTATAACAGATGTTTCTATTTAAAATTCGTAGAAGTAGACATAATAAATCATCCTGCGATCTTAAGTCAGATACGTAGCTATCACTTATAAAATGACTAAAAACTGGTCATTGACACGATAATAAACTATCAAGTTTGCAGCCAGCCAATCTAAGATCAGTGACTGACAGGATACTTCCTGTGATATGAGCAGAACTAGCTACCTGAACTATGTTTTTGATAATAATCAGGATGATTTATTAGGCTTTCTTGATTTTTAATTGATAAGACGAGCAGAGAAATCATATTATGATTTTTTATGTAAACGAGCTGACGGACCCATAGACGCCTGCAACACCAGTAGAGTCACAAGTACGCTGCCAACCTTAAACCCTTTTTCCAAAAATGGACCTCCTGTACACACACACAACACTTTAACACTTACACTCACTGGTAACAGAAAGGCTGCGTTTTGGATTGAAATCACCGAATCGAAGAAGCTTGCTGGTTGAGAAAAGTTTTTAACCCCCGACGCAAAAACGATGGGCTGGCTGTCTGTCTGTCTGTTGTCTGTGGCAAAAGCTAGGCAACGGGTGAACCGATTTAAATTTTGTTTTTATTTGAAAGATTATGTAGTCGGGGGTGTTCTTATGTTTGATGGCCGCCGGTTTAAGATAGCCGCGGCAAATGACGAATTATTATATTTTGACCTAATTTCCTTAATATAGGTATCAAATAAAAGGACTAGTAGCACAAATATGCACACAGATTTGAATGATTTGATAATCTGTGTAATGATGTCTCTATCTGGTCTTATTTCTAGAGATCCAAACTGAAAGTGGATTCTAATAAGGGGCTGCAGCATATGCTGTGATTGGACCTTATTGACAACCTTTCTGTGTTTGTGTATGTGTACTTAATATTCTTTTCCGTTTTTTCGTAGGTACCTACTTACTTATATTATGCCTGTGTCCTACTTTTGTTGTGTTGTATATATTTTTGTTTGTGGTCAATAAATGTTTTACTTACTTACATTTACTTACTTACTTATTATATACCTATTTCTACTTATCTTCTGTAGGATTCTGGTAAGTAGGTGAATACTTATGGAAGAGCAAAGGGTTGACCCTTGAATAGGAAACGCTTAGCCGAACAGCGAAAAGGGCCCCAGGGGTCCCATTTACATAAACAAGTTTACTTCCGGACTAAGATCCCGGGCTAAAGTTGTTAGTCCAACATAAAAGTATTATGTATTTATTCAGACCTACCCTAGTATTAATACCTACATACACACTTGAAGACTATCTATAATTAGGGTTATAAACATAAGGCTAAATGACATTCTAGCACTTACTGCTTGACGTTTCGACTGCGTTACAACAGCCGTGGTCACAGCGAAGCGAAGCTAGTTCGTTTAGTCCCGTTTATATGAAGTATTTGTATAATGCAACGCGAAAGTTTAAAAAAAAACTAAAACCCAACTACGACAAAAAACGACTCTGAAAAAGTATAAAACAAGCCTTCGTTGTCAATTTACAATAATGTCATACAATACTATTCTGAAGTATGCAATATTCACTATGTAGAGATAAATTTTCATGTTTGGAAATCCGCAGTCACACGTTATCAAAGTGACTACGGTAGGTAGGTACGTATATGTACGTGTGACTACGCCTAAGCGCTTTCAAATGATACCAAATACGGCATATTTTATTTTATTTTTTATTTTTCATTAATTCAAAATCCACAGCTCTTAAGAGTAAATTACAAATATGTTTATATGGAGCTTACAGCAAATAACGGATTTTAAATATACAGGTTTGAATTTTATTGCGCGGTAACAATCAGAAGGAGAATATTATTCTAATTTAAAAAAAAAAACAATTTAACAGCCAAAGAAAGACAAATTAAGGCACACAAAAAGTAACAAAGAGAACACCGTACATAACACATTACACACACGTCATAAATCATCATAATAATAATACATATAAAGATACATAAGTTCATATATATATTTAGCTATGTGTATTTATGCATAAAATACATATTCATTACATAATATTATATAATCATAACTTTTTTTTTACTCTGTATGTTTTGTCCGCTAGAGGGCGCCACATTAGATTTTGTGAAACCTGATATATGATATGTCATTTGTCGAATTCTGATAAGTAGTTTAGAAGTTACGTGGAAACATATGAACATACATACATACATACATAACCTGTCAAAATCATAGACTTCTTTTGCTTTGCAGTAGTCGGGTAAAAACAGATTAATTTGACACTACCTATAGTGATGTACGGTGGCCAGCACATCAAGTTACTACAATCTGTCAATTGTTTTCAATCGAACCTCACTTCTATGTCAAACGTGTTTGGTTCAATATCAACTGAGGAAATTTGACATATTGTAGTAACTTGATGTGCTGGCCACTGTACCTACATTGTGTTTTATGCAAATAAAATATCTTGAAACTTACCAAGACCAAAATCACATGAAGGTCCAAAAAAGACGTGTGCGCAGTCATTGTAAGCATCTATGGCCGATATCACTGCGTAGGCAGCGTCGCAGTCTTGCACGTCGTAGTGAGTGAGTTCGATGTCCAGGCCGGGCGGTAGGACCTCGGTGATGGCCGGGGCTGCCAGGGCCAAATCGAAGACTGGGCGAACCTGAAAAAATATGTAAGAATAAATCCAAGGCTTATAACATTTTTTTAGATGTCAAAAGAGCAGACGGATCACCTAATGGTAAGCAATTGCAGCAGCTCATAGACACCTGCAACACCAGTGGTGTCAAAAGTGTGCTGCTTACCTTTTAACCCCCCTTCCCCTGGATGGGGCTTCCGGTACCCTCATTCACGTAGCAAAACACATGCACTGCTTCACGCCGGTTAAGCGTTTTTCTGTGAGGACGTGGTTGGTAACTCCGGTCGAGCCGGCCCATTCATGCACAAGCGTGGCTCTCCCACTGTTCTTTAGTAATATATAGACATTGCCATGGCTGGGTTGAAAATACATAGACAGAAAGTCGTAAACAGTGGTGAAACTTCAAACAAATGCAATTATATACTTACAGAAGGTAAATTGGCGTAAAAAGTCGTGTTCTGCGGTAACAACAACGCCGCTTTAACCCTACAGTTATTTCCATCCTTGTCACACAGATTCTCGCACTCCCTCACCCGCGGCTTGTCTCCGCGACAGTTTTGGCAGTGACTTCGCCCGAAGACACAAACTAGTAAGAACACGCACCACCGCATTTTATCGATATTGATTCATCGATCACGACACATCACTAAGTTGCACTTTCACTTGGCACTAACGACACCATTGCACTGCCAATCTGTAACAAACGAGAAAATATTTTTATTTTTCTGTACAATTTTTATTAAGGAGCTTGAAATCGTATTTTTAGAATTTTATAAAGGATCAGATATAGTCTACGACAGGAAAGTGTTTTTATGACCTTGAGTGCGCAGAAACCACTTTTTATAGAAGCCTTCTTTTTTACAAGTGCGCAAAATAACGGTCATCACCATACTTTCGTGCCGCCAGCTGTACACCCTGTATAGAATATAATATCAGAAATTACGAACATTTTTTTTTTTTTTTGGTGACCCAGGAGAAATGCGTTACGCATACCCATCCGTCTGTAAACAGATGGGTTATGTCGGACTCCCCCCGCAGAAGGCGGGGGTATACCGACTAAAACTCCTGGGACTCTCCCTCATCGTCCTTAAGTGGGAGAGGATCGTGGGGCGTGGTACGGAACCTTACTCCACGATCCTCCCCCGGACGGCAGCCCGCCTTACACGGCGGGCCTAGGCGCTTCCTCCCCCGGGTCCGGGGGAGGGAGAGGGGACAGCCGAGAGAGTATCGAGCCGTCCCCTCCAGGCGTAGGAGGTGATCCGTGCAATGCCGGTGATGGGGTTACAGCCCCGAGCACCAGCGGACCCCCTCCTCGGAGAGGGAGGAGACGCACATATTGGCGTCGTCTCCTCCCCCTCCGTGCCCTGCGGAGCGCCGGAGCAAGAGGGTCTGCCTCTCGCTCGCGCTCCGCCGCCTCCTTCGCGACCATCACCTGCTCGCAGAAGGCGGCGAATGCCTTCCAGGCCCATCGCTAGCCAGCATAGCTCTCACTATACTGGCCAGAGACAGGTCCTGGCCGACCTCCGCCACCAGTGCGTAGCGCTGCGGGGCCCACGACGCACACACCGCCAGGGTGTGCTGCGCCGTGTCCTCCACAGCGCCGCAGGCGTGGCACGAAGGCGTCTCCTCCCGGCCAATCTTGTGCAGGTAATAACCGAAGCATCCATGCCCGGTCATCACCTGCACCATCCGGAAGGAGACAACGCCGTGTGCACGCTCCAGCCACCGGTCTAGGACCGGGGCGAGCGCGTCGAGCGTTCTCCGGCCGTAGCGGGTAAGGGCGAGGTGCTCAGACCATCGCCCCCGGAGGACCTGACGGGCCTCCGTCCGCACGGCCTCCCGCTCGACGGGGCAGAAGGGATCCCCTGCTGCCCTTTTCTCCGCCGTGAAATCGTACACGGCGGAGAGCACAACGGCGTCCGACTCCCATGGAGGGGTCTCAGCGAGCAAGCAGGCCACATCGAAGCTTACCGTTCGGTAAGCCCGAGCGACCCGCTGCGTAATTGGCACTACCTAATCCAATCACTGGTGATGTCTATGTTACGCTGATACAATTTCAGCCCTCAGGCTTAACCCTAAATAGTACATGTAACGGAAAGGGATTAATTAAAATTAACACTTGGTGCCGTGCTTTTAGTTAACTTCGTAAGACCCAAAAGCCTCATACGAGGTAAAAACAATTGATTTTCTATTGTGTCTTCTGTCTGGGCCTTACGATGTTAAACCTCGCGCCTTTTAGTGTATAATAGTGGCCCGCCCTCACTTCGCTTCGGGACCGTAATTCAGAAATGAACCAATAGATGGCGCTGTGTCCAATTACATCGCGCAAGTTTACCTATAAGCCTTGTCGTTGTCTATAGAAGTTATCTCTTTATAAATAGTATAGATAGAAGAAGATAGAAGAAGATAGAAGATATTTTACTGTATTTTCTATTATTTTTCCGGCCTATTTTGTATTGTGTGTAATTTAACCTGGCGCCCTAATTAGCATCCGACGAAAAAACGACGGGGTGTTATAAGTTTGACGTGCCTGTCTGTAGCATCGTAGCTCCCGAACGGATGAACCGATTTGGATTTTGTTCCACAAAACGGGACAATTCCCCCCCCCCCCCTTTATAAAAGTCCCCTCAATTTAAGAAATATCGTTGATAGAATTACTTTATTCTCATTTGAATTACCTGAGATATCACAAATTTAAGAGCGCATTTGGGCAAGCTCAAAAACGCTCTATACAAATGGTTACAGTAGCGCTACCATGAGTTGACATATAAAACTGACATAACGTAACTATTGCTCTGTCTCTTTCAAATGAAAGAGACAAAGCGATAGTTTTCGATAGCGAGGATAGTATTCAAACTCATGGTAAGGCTACTGAAGAGTGACGTCACACCTTAGTCTCTTGTGTGCGCGTCTAGTAAATTTTGTTTGGTAGCTAGCTATATCAAATATTTTGGTTTAGTATGGCTTTATAATAATAGTTGGTGTTAAATGTATGGGCAGTTTAATGTTTTTTTCATTATTTTTAACACATTAAAAATGGACTTGACCATGAAACTTTGAATGCTCACAAAACCAGTTAGACGTTATATTTTTAACTGAAAATCTTGGCTATTGGTTCTTACCAATATTTTGGTAAAGTATCAATATTTTTTACTATATCGAGATTAGTTAAATACCCTATTATGCGTCCCGCGATTGTCGTACGCGACAATGGGACAGGTGACCAACACCAGAAAATACTGACACACATTGACCACGACCACTCTGTCAAGAGTGATATTTTTTTTATTATTTTTTTAAGTGATAGGTAGCAGGCGAGCAGGCGGATCACCTGATGGTAAGCAATTGCCGCCGCCCATGGACACTTCAACACCAGTGGAGTTACAAGTGCACTGCCAACCTTTTATCCCCTTCCCCCCCGAGTGGGCCTCCGGTACCCTCACTTACTCGGCGAAACACAGCACAGGGGCTGCTTCACGCCGGTTTTCTATGAGGCAGTGGTATCACTCCGGTCGAGCCGGCCCATTCATGCCGAAGCGTGGCTCTCCCACAGTTAATGTGATATGACTGAAAAGATGTAGATAGAATTTACCAATGGGCGAATTTCATATTTCCTTACTGTAGGTATTCGACAGTTTTCCGTTTGCATTTGGCATTATGCATCCCCCGAGAATAGTTTTCTGCCCTGGAATTTAATTAGTATTCCGGCGGATTTCAGGGAAATCTAAATACCAAACCTTGCCTAAACGTGACTGTTATTTTGAAAAGGGAAATACAAGCTTTGAAGAAGTAAGCCTTTTTCATGGATTATGGTATTTTGCCTCCTGTTATAAGATAAATAAATAGATTTTTTTACTATCAAAAGGAGTTTTTTTACAAGAACGGTTTGACCAATTTTTCCTGACCTGATTCCGTACTAACTCGAGAGACACCAA
Organism: Cnaphalocrocis medinalis; assembly: GCA_014851415.1. Classification (NCBI taxonomy): domain Eukaryota; kingdom Metazoa; phylum Arthropoda; class Insecta; order Lepidoptera; family Crambidae; genus Cnaphalocrocis; species Cnaphalocrocis medinalis. Next base: position 3,995,839 of record CM026294.1, read on the forward strand.
ATTAATTTAATCTATTTATCCACTATACTTCATATTTATTAAGAAATAAGGAAGCTAAATCTATAGAAAACGGCAAGGCTCATTTTATAGGTAGGCAATCCGTAAAAACAAAACGTTAGCGCGATGTAGTCAGCTCCCAGCGCCATCAATTGGTAGTGATTTATGTTAATTTCGAAAACAATAAGTACACTTCCGCAATGCATTATACACTCAGCGGCATCTGTTCGTAGAGTTTGGAACTAAAATCCCATACATATCTCGTAAACTGTTTCATAGATTCGAGTAAAACTTTTGTGGTATAGCTGTTACCATGTGATCCCATTGAACCCTATGACAAAAAACACACAAACGAAAATTATTAAGAAAGAGACACATTTTAACTATTTTGGTCGCCCAAAGTTTTCGTTAATACTCGTAAGGTCACCGGAGCACAGCTTTCTGATATCGTTCGTTGTCTTATAACTCAGACTGAGATATCTATCTGGGTTTGGCGCAATATTTTATCATCCTTTCATTCTTGCCAGACGTGGTCATGTATCCACTTTCTTTTCAATTCATATCATTCATCACACACACGTTGCTTCGGATGAATAAATTTGGGAAAGACTGACAGATTATCCCAAAGGTTGCGTGACCGAGAATTTTCCAGAATAATCGCAATATTAAGGCGACACCGCGACGATACTAGCGCCGCCAATTGAATTAAATTAATTGTGACGATTGTAAGATATATTTTAAAAATCCTTCTATGATAACTTAAAGGAAAGTATTAACAATTTTTTGGGGCACACTAAAGTAATAATTTCTTCCTACAAATCACAATAATATTTTTTTTAATTTCTAAAAGTGGCCACTTTTTGCAATAATAAAAATTATCGTTACTTGGCGCGTGTATAAAATATTGTAAGTCATCTCAAAAAATTATTAACAGCATTCCTTCATGTTCTCATAGCTGGATTTTTTAAAATATATCTCATAATCCTCACAATGAATATAAATCAATTGGGCGGGGCTAATTTATTATTATTCAGCTTACAAGTATGCTCCAAAGATAATTCTCAATACTCCAATAGACGCACATAATTAAGAGATTTTGGCGAAATATGATATTTTTGAAGAAAATAAAACATTACAGACTTAGATCTAAGTAAATTGGATTTTTCATGATGCAATACAATCTTTCTAACCCGCGACAAGTAACAATAATGTTAATTATTGCTAAAAACGGCTACTTTTAGCAATAATTGACATTATTGTTGGTTGTCGCGTGTTTTATATATTGTATTGCATCTTGAAAACTATAGGTTGGCGGCGCTAGCTTACAGTCGTGCAGCCCCTTAAGGTTCGGCTTTATTTTTCACACTGGGCTGCTTGACACCAACCTTTTGTTTGATAGGTTACGGGGAAATCCCTAGGGATACACTGTTTGTGAGTGAGGTTCTCTTCTATATTCAAATTTCATATTGTCCTATCGAACCGAAGTCATCTGTTCCTTTTTTTCGAATTTGCCGCCTCATTTCAAAACAGGCCTGTTTTTGATAAAAGCTAGCTATGGTCTGATACGAAATGTTTGTGTAGTCTCAATTTGAATGCCCCGAGAGTACCCGCACCCTTGATGGTGGGTGGAAGTTTATTGAAGAAGCGTCTCCAGCTCATAAGAAAGGAATAAGCCCTTTTTCTGAAGATCACTAAGTAGGTTGTATCTGCTCGGTAACAACATTGTTGGCAGCAACAGCACATAGGTACACATATCCTAACTAATATTATAAATGCGAAAGTAACTCTGCTCTGCTCTGTCTGTTGTCTGTTACTCTTTCGCGCCCAAAGCTACTGAACGGATTTAAATGAAATTTGGTATACAGATGATCTAGTACCCCTGAGGAAAGACACATGGGCTACTTTTATTGCGGAAATGGGGGTTGTAAGGGGTAAAAGGGCGGTTAAAAACTTTTCCACGCGGACGAAAGTCGCGGGCGGCCGCTAGTACATAATATCAGGTGTATTGTGAGATTCATGGTTTTTTTTTCTTGATCATCATCTTGAACCTCTTGTTGACTTTTAGACGCACCTTTAAATTGAATGTGTCTTTTTTCAAAGTTATTAAAATGTTTTTTTTAGTGTAATTACGTCCGGTGCTTATTAAATCATTTCTTTTAAAAAGAACTCCTGGCAGTCACGACCAACTGCCCAAAATCCGAATCAGCCGATGGATTATTTTACAATTTGATAAAAACTTCTGCTATTTTTAGCCCGATTGTTCATGTAAAGATAAGTAGACATTTTGATATCATTGTTTAGAGGACATCGGTGAACCGATAAAACGAGAGGACTGATAAATAATTTATTTCTAAGATTCTTTGATTTGTCAATATTTAGACTTCAATTTACCACCACGTTACTATACTCTGATTCATAATCATGTAAAGTAAACTGACAGATATTTTGATAAATAAGTAATATTGGGCCTGGCTCTTCCGTTAGTTTAAAACGCAGTATGTAAAGTGAATATTATACTCTGATTCATAATCATGTAAAGTAAACTGACAGATGTCAATGTGTCATCCCCATACATTATCACTCAATTTGACACATGCAAAATGTCAAAATGCATAGAAACTTGTCATTGACATCTGTCAAATTACTTTACATGAATATGAATCAGAGTATAAGTCTAATCACATAGTAGCGATGACTTGATTTCTGTGACCTTTCCGTCAGTGGGACAGTATACGCTGATACTTTACTTTGTAAGTAAAAACTTTCTGTTATGTAAACATTTCGTTGTAGTTACAATTCACTAAAATTTTCTAAACGCTTATAAATATAACGTAGCTATTTGTTTAAAAATCAGCGAGTTGTTGATGGATTGAGCCACTGACAGATCAATCCGAATGAAGCACAACATTTTTATTTTTGAATCGAGTAAACATTACTCGAAATACTCGATAAACAGAACTCGATTGCCAATCTATTAAGATTGGCAATAATTGGCAGCGGTTTAATATGTGCTCATTGGTTTCCTCTCATGTGGATTTAGATCCACGTGCCTCAAAATTATCAATTATTATATTTATTTCAATATATTATAGTAATTTTAATACGGAACCCGTCGTGGCAAAGTCCAATCTCACACTTGGCCATTTTTTTGGCAATAATTTGGGCACGGAAATCAAAAACAGCGGCTTTTAGCTGGATAGCTAGTGAACCCTGGGAGTAACGGTCTCCCTGTGGGGCTAGAAATTTGTATACTACGATTTATGACATGCTAACAGCAATAGCCATGACCTGCCAGTATCTAATCTCCATCTGCTTATTATCAAGCTGAGGTAAGCCAATATATTGAGCCATTAAAAAAAATCGCAGGCGAAATTAAGACCACCAGCCTCATTATTTAAGACATTGGCCAAAAAAAGATTTTCACGACTTAATAACCATTCTTTTACGTAATTTGTGAAAGTACGTTAAGTATTTTCAGTTCTTTTCTCGACACCTCCAAATCCTTAAAGAAAGTATCAAATAGAGTTGCTAAGCGCGTATCACCGTAAGGGACAGATATCTATATAACCCGGCCAAATGAAAAATAACTACAAAATGGCGGATCGATGTTAATCTTCAGTACGGTAGCCTGTTATCTCTTACTAAGAATGAATTTGGTTGGTATACGGTGGTAAAAATACGAACAAAAATCACACTTAATTACTATGGGTTACTATGGCAACTAGCTTTGTTGGGCGCAACTTGAAATGTGCCCAACGAAAAAAGTGAAACTCTGACAAAGACAAACAATCATGATTCTGTCTCTTTTACTCTTAGCGATTTCTGTATGTAGTTGTTCCGTTTACACGAGTATTATTATTTGCGTGTCCGGTCTATTTCATCCTTTGTCTAAGTCCAAATCCCATTTTTTGCTCAAAGCGAAATCCGATTATCTAGAAAAAATATGGCATCACACGTAGACAGGATTATTTCTAAAAATGTATGAATAGAAAATAAAAGTATCAGCCTATATTTTGTCCAACTGCAGGGCAAAAATCTCCGTCATAGAAACCTTTCGTCGCTACTATGATGGGATCAGGCGTAATCCACGCTTGCCTAACGCGGATTGGTGAACACAAACCCGAGATGTGTTCGCAAAATTCGAAACATACATTTTGCTCAACCTAGGAATTGAACCCGGGACCCCGAGATCACGGCCCGGTACACACCACTAGGCCAACGGGACGTAAATGTAACCACTTTTTATATGGAGCAATATTTTTTGTAACTATTTTTAAATTAAAAGAGCCATGACTCGACAAGAATGGCTGGTTTGATCGGAGTGATACTACGGCCTCACAGAAGTGATACTACGGCCTCACACAGCGCCTGCAGTGTGTGAGGGAGGCCCAATCGGGGGATAGTGGGTTGAAAAGTTGACGGCGCAATTAGGACTCCACTGGTGTTGCGGGTGATCTGAACGGCGGCAATCGCTTACTATCAGGTGTTTTTCTCGCCACCGAAAGAACGGTAGAAATACGCAGATAGATTTGAAGGTTGAATAAAAGATGATATTTGATTGTCGACCGCACGTGACGCTTTATAAATAAATCCCCTGTAGGATTACTCCTACACTCCTTTTATCCTATAAAGCCGAACCAAAATAACTTAGACGCCATCAAAATGTACCCCGAGGACCGATCGTAAAAGCTCAAGGAAAAATCATTTTATAGCTCCCTTTTTGTATAATATAGGCTTTTTTATGTGATAGGTGGCAGACGGGCAGCTATAGTATTTTAATATGATATAGGAAGGCAAACGAGCAAGCGGGTCTGTAGGTACGTAATCACCGCCGCCAATGGACATCAATTACACCAAAAGGAATGCGGTTGCGTTGCCGGCCTTTTAGGGGGTCATCATCATCATCATCAGCCTGTTGCAGTCCACTGCTGGACATAGGCCTCTCCAAATTTTAATACTCGCCACTTTGATCGTATGATACGTGCGCAGATCATCACTCCATCTGGCCTGAGGTCGTCCTACACTACGTTTACCGAGACGCGGTCTCCACTCCAGAACTCGTTTACCCCAACGGTTCTTTGGCCCTTTTTAGGGGGTATAGGCTCCGTTCTTGAAGAATTGAATTGAATTAAATGGCGTACTGGTTCGGAAATACCGCTGCGGGAAGTTGAGTTGGATGAGTTGCGTGGCAGAAAATGATGATTTATTATAAGTAAAGTTATTAATTTATTTGTTCATCATTGAATTTACACTTCACACAACATGTAAGTATACGACACCTATTGACTGCAAATACATATTGCCTGCCTCGGTGGAGCATTATTAGGGCGTCGCACTTTAAAGCGCGCCCGGGTCACACGGGCCCAAAATGTATAGCTGAGTTTTTCCGTTCAGAAATTCTCAGTGTCAGCCCGAAGTCTGAAAGTTGGTTTTGAACCCTCAAGCCTCAACAAGCACGTATACCGTTGGTGTACCTACCCATATTGGGCGATTCTTCGATCGTGTCACGCTGGTGTCTCTTTGAATTAAGATGGTAATAGGGAGTGCTTCTTCTTATGTTTATTTATGGACCTTCAAGGCGTGTTCTAGGGAAAAATTTAATGGTTTTCCTATAAGGTTGAGCGACCAGTGCAAAATATTGGGGTTTTTCTACATAAATTGATTCGGAAGTAGAGGACCATTTTTGGCTTTCCTTGAATGCCAAATTATATTAAAATATGGAGGCGGCTGCGGCTCCTTAAATCTTCATTGTGCTGGGAACACTTTTTTACTAGGGGAACATGAAAATTATTATAATCGTATTGAACGATAAAGAGTAAAAATATCGGCCTAGCTGCCAATATTTTTGGGAAATTTTGGTAACTATAATAATCCTACGAATGTAATGTTTTATATTTTATATATGTGGCAGAATAAAATGAAAATATGGAATAACTTTAATCTACAATTTCAAGTGAAACCGTAGATTACTTAGTAGTGAATGATAATTTCTTCGTTTATTATTTGAACGGTCCCAGTTAATGAAAAGCACGCAATTGTAGGTCAGTGGATAAAAACGCACCTTCCATACGAGCGGGGTTACATATTTCTACCATTTTATCAAAGTATTTTATATGTGATAGTTGACAGACGAGTTAAGGTGATCCGTCTACCTAATGGTAAGCGATTGCAACTCCATTATAGTCACATGTGTCATCATCATCATCATCATCAGCAACCCACGCTCGTCCACTGCTGGACATAGGTCTCCCCTAATGCACGCCACCGCTCCCGATTTTCGGCCACTCTCATCCAGCTCACTCCAGCCAGCCTTCGAATGTCGTCATCCCATCTTGTAGCAGGGCGCCCAACACTACGTTTGCCGAGTCGCGGTCTCCACTCAAGGACTTCATGGCTCCAACGGTTGTCAGTTCTGCGGCTAATGTGACCAGCCCACTGCCACTTCAGTTTGCTAATTCGGTGGGTTATGTCGGTGACTCTGGTTCTCTGTCGGATAGTCACATGTGTGCTGCCTTTAACCCCTTTTCCCCAATTGGGCCTCCGGTGGGGACCGTAGACTCACTCACTCGACGAAACACAGCGGACGTGCTGCTTCGTGCCTAGATAGGAATGAAGCAGCACTTATTATAAAATAGAGGTATAGATATACTTACATCAATGTTAATTTTATAATGAGTTAAATGTACACGTCGCGGTCAACAATAGTTTATGAAAGAACGAAGATAAAGATTCAGACGTGAGTTCCGTTTCACTGTGGACCCTTAATTGCTGGTTCGTCTCTCTTTCCCACAAAAAATACCGGATGCTCCGCATCGCTGAGCTTATCGATACCGAACCATCGAACGAAACCCAATCAAAACGTGCTGTAACTAGACGCCTCCGGGCAATAAGTCGGTAATCGCAAAATCAAAACTGTTCAGGGGGGCGATTCCCGTGCATTCGACATTGAAGTCTAATTTAGCGATGCATTCGTCCATACAAATATCTAATTCGACTTCAATGTCGAGTGCGCGAGAATTGCTACCCTGGTGAGAAGATTTACTATTTTTGTCTAATATCTTTTCAACGAGTTATATTTAAATAATGTATGAAAACGAAGTGTTTATTTTCGAAATAGAATTCACCGTTTTCTTTAAAACATCTATATTTAAGAACTTACCTACTAGTGAAAAATATTACCGAAAATAACGACGATTGTTCTGTCAATAGTAACAGATACTGTCGATAGTATCCAAAATGATTGCTCTAAGTCTAGTTATCAAGTTTAGTATCTATACTAAAGGCTCCAAGTGACAGGTTTAGACGCAACCAGCAATGAAAAACTTTTTTTTTGGTAACCCACGGGAAATGCATTACGCGTACCCTTCGGCAGGGGGCGGACGGGTTGTGTCAGACTCCCTCCGCATGACGGCGAGGGTATACCGACTAAAACCCCCTTTTTTTTGTTTTTTTTTTTTGTGACGCTGGGGAATGCCGCTGACCCGAAGTGGGCCAACGTGGTCTTGCGACTCCTTGTGCATACCCTCCTGCCGGGGGGCAGGGGGGTTATATCGGGCTCTCCTCCGGGTGGGACCGGAGGCATACCGACTAAACCCCAGCGACGCTCCCTCATCACCAGAGTGGGAAGGAGACATGAGGTCGGGTTGAAGAACCTTACTTCACATCCCTCCCCAACCGACTAAAACCCCTGGGACTCTCTCCCTCATCGTCCATCACGGAGGATGTCATGGGACCATGGCGCGGAGCCTAGCACTATAACATCCCCCCACGGCAATGACACACTGATAGTGTAATATGAGCCACGAAAGTGTCGAAGGAGGTACATAATGTGTATGACCCATTAACAGCTCCAAAAAATATTCTCCCCATAAATATTACATAAACAACACGTTAGCGCATTCGTTACGCTAATTCCTACACATCGCAAACTGATCTATTTAAAGAATTTAAAAACATTAGAGTTTAGAAACGTTCACATACAATATAAAGTTTGATACTCACTACCGCTACCGGGTCATTTTCATGGAGATGTCATTAATTACCTACCGAGGCAACTTCTGAATCCATATAAAAGTAAAGTGCTAGCCTATTTTACTGTCCCCCTGCAAGGCAAAAGGCCTCTATCATAGAATTGCGGATCGGTGACTGCAAACCCGAGCTATGGTTAAAAAATTCCAAGTACCTAATATTAGGTACTCCAAAATTGATATCAGAACATCGCAAAAGAAAGAGGTCTAAGCGTCTGTTTACGAGTAATTGTAATAAGGTTAGAACAGTGACCAGCCAAAAAATCTTGAAATTTTTGGGCAAGTTTTTTTAGGGGCGAGTTGTCGCATACCCCAAATTTTAAGATACTGATGTAAATTTCGGAGGTATCTATGGGTTTGAAGACTACCGATAATTACCGTGGTACGGTAATGATCTATTTATTAAAACGACCCTGCCATGCATGCAGACGAATAAACAGAACCCCTATCATTATTTAACCAATCATAACACATATCTTTGAATAGACTAAAATAGAAATATTTATTATTTTGGACATCACAACACGACACAAACATTCGTTTCATAATATTTACACTAAGCACTATATAAATATCTTAAAAATATACAGATATTTAGGGTACAAATTGGCCGGGCAGTAAAAGAGCACTGAGTGAAAGACAGAATTTCGTGATCCCTCGGTATCAATTTTAATGTAACGCTCGAAAACGTTGATTCTAAATTGCACTACTTAATCCTATCATTGGTACTTAATGCCTCTGGGCATTAAAATCGCCTATTGTACGAAGTTTTGTGCATAAAGTTTTTAAATAAATAAAATTGGTAATGATATGTCGCTCAGTCTGACCCGGTTACATCCTTTTACCCCGCCGTGTGTTTTCCGCCTTAGTAACGTATTAAATCTTGGCAAACTCAGATTCCATTTGCTTTGATGATTTTATTGCACTCAAGGTCTTTATCGCGTTAAAATAGCGTGTTTATACAAAAGTACAGGCGTTTACATCCCATTGTTATGATATATCTGACAAACGTATTAGGAAGGGCTAAAAATAGACGCGATAGATTGATTACAGTATGGCCAGTATGTTTTAGTCAATGGTAGAAATCATAACCAATTGAAATTTACTTTTTAAACGAGGTTTGAAAAGAGTACTTCTTTCACGGTAGGCAGCGGCATGACTGTGCCTCGGCATTGTTGTCGTCTATGAGCGGCGGTTACCATTTACCATCAGATGGGCCGCATACTCGTCTGCCAACTTCAGCAATAAAAAAGAATTACTGCATTTTTTTTTATTTACACAACATAGCTACAAATATTTTGTAACTATACCTACTTACTGCATCAAGAAAGTCATAAAATAATTTATGGCGCCACTGCTGCTTACTTCATAAAGTATGGTAGCCCCATTGATTTTATTATGTACCTACTTTCTAATAGTTCCCCAAGAATATATTTCTAGGCTTTATTGACAGAGTGGCCAATTAATGGCCAGCAATTACTAAATCGACGAGTAGACGAGTGTGGGTTGCTGATGATGGTGATGATGAATTACGATATTAAATCACCAGTACAAATTTTCTACACAGTGAATTTTTATGATAATCATAATAAATAATAATAAATAAATAGTTCTTTATTGCCAAAAACATTCAATAGGGTCTTACAATTTAGCGACTTCTGCACTAAGCATGAATGCTTGTGTCGCAGGAGTCAGGTGACATTTACTTAATATTATTACTGATACCAGGGTCAGACCAACAATTACGTGTTAATAATACAGTCAGTAAGAAATTAAATTAAAATTACATATCATAATCATATAAGTTATTTTGCTGATAATATTATAATAATTCCTCTTTTATAAATACAAACAATGTCCTAATTTTGAGGTCACATTTTTTTTTATGTGATAGGTAGCAGGCGAGCAGGCGGATCACCTGATGGTAAGCAATTGCCGCCGCCCATGGACACTTGCAACTCCAAGTGCGCTGCCAACCTTTTATCCCCATCCCCCCCGAGTGGGCCTCCGGTACCCTCACTCACTCAGCGAAACACAGCACAGGGGCTGCTTCACGCCGGTTTTCTGTGAGGCAGTGGTATCACTCCGGTCAAGCCGGCCCATTCATGCCGAAGCGTGGCTCTCCCACAGTTATACCTGAATAAAGAGCTAAAGTTAATGTGGAGTTGGACAAATAACCTGATTAATGGTGGTAATTCATCAAAGCGATACAGAGGTGTGACATTCGAAACGAGCATGTTCCGGAGTGATATTGGCTGACTGTCTGTATTCATCATTTTTCGTTTCGATTCGAAAGCGAAAAAAATGTGTGCTGGTTTTTCCCGTAGGTAATACTGTATTGGCTATAGATAGTACCTACCTATCACACTCTGGGTAATGCAGTAGAATACTCGTAAGTTAATACCATAGAGTATATTATTTTGGTAAATACGTTCCCAGTGCCACTCTGATAGCCTTGAAATAGTCTGGGTGCATTGCGCGTCTTCTTCTTATTAACCGTGGGAGACCCACGTTTCGGCATGAATACATAAAATAAACTAACTAATAAATAGACATTTCCATTATTTCCATTATTCTATGTTTTTTTTTCGCATATTTCGACAACATGACCGTGTGTTTTCAACATGTAGAATTGATAGATATACCGATCTCTTCTAGACAACCTTGAGGCAAAGAAAATGTACACCAAATTAAATAAGGGCGCTTAGGCAATGCAAACCCGTTTTCAATTAGGCTGGCATAATAGCAAGAAAAAAAATCTTAACATTTGTACTACCAACCAATCTTAAGGTTTCTTACAGATTTGATTAAACTTTCGCGTTGGATTAAACAAATAATTGACAAAAACGGGACTAAAGGCGAGGATATTTAAAATAAGTATAGGAATAGTACTACTTAATACAGGACGTTTCGACCAGGTTACAACGGCCGTGGTCACTAACGGACCGAAACATTAAGTAATAAAAACTATAATGTACTTATATTTAAACATCCTTTTAGTCCAGATTATCACCTCTTTACTCGAATAATGTGACAAGTCTAAAACAACGTGGTCTGGACTTGTGTCGTTATTCAAGTAAAGAGGCGATATAGAAATAAATAACGTTTATTGGTTACAAAAAGAAATAAAAAAATAATTAAAGCGTATAGCGTATATAATAATCACCTCACAAATTGTACGGAACCCTCAGTAGTCAAAGCCAACTCGCACTTGTGTTTTCTCATCAGTGTTTTATCATGAAATCTGTACAAGGAAGACAAATAGCTGTTGAATTACATTTGTCCTGAGCCATACGCAGGCTTGATTAAATACACACGCCGTCGTATCGTATTTACGAAATGTATGCTCGATTTAGTACGGTATTTGCTTAAGGCCGGAATATCAAACCTTTTATACGATAATTTATTTATTACAAACAAATATTTACTCCGATACGTAAGCAAATACTTCGCGGTAACTAATAAGTAAATAAATAAATAATAATAAATTGAGACAACATCAAATACATTGTTCTGGTCCCAAACTAAGGTTTTCCCTTGTGCTATGGAAACCAGAAACAACGAAGGTACTACAAACACCCAGACCCAACACAAATATCTGTTTCATCAACAAACATTTGTGTCGGTGCGGGAATCGATCCCGCGACCGACTGGATTTAATATTTCACTCTTTTTTTATATATGATAGGTGGCAAACGTGCACACGGATCACCTGATGGTAAGCGATTGCCACCGCCCATAGACGCCAACAAAACCAGAGTCACAAGTGCGCTGCTAACCATTAACCCCATTTCCCCCATTAAGCCTCCGGTACCCTCACTCGGTGAAACAGCGCAGGCGCTGCTTCACATCGGTTTTTCTGTGAGGCCGTGGTATCATTCCGCCCATCCATGCCGAAGCGTGGCTATCCCACTGTCTCCACTATTTACTCGTTAACTTTCCGCTAGAATTAACCCTCCGTGTTTTTATTGTACCATTTATAACAGTAAATAAATAAATATAACAATGAGTTTGACCTGAGGGCCTAATTTGAAGTGGACGTTACGACCGAATCGGAGCTCCCCTCTCTTTCACACGCGCTGTGCGCGCTTTTGTTTGAATGTGACAGGTACATTCTCATTCGTTACGGGACGTCTTCGTTATAACCACCCTGACTCGGTGACTGATATCGGACCAAACTAAATAAATCACAGAAAACCGGCGTGAAGCAGCTCCTATGCTGTGTTTCGCCGAGTGAGTGAGGGTACCGGAGGCCCATCGGGGGGGAAGGGTAGCAGCGCACTTGTTGCATGTGTTCATGGGTGGCGGCAATTGCTTACCATCAGGTGATCCGCCTGCTCGTCTGCTACCTATCACATAAAAAAAATAAAAATACGTTTATTACTTCCCAAAACAACAAGAAGGTAGGATACATAATGGTAGGTAACTAGGTAGGTAATTGCCTTTTTTTTTTCGATATAAAAAGCACACATGCCATCCATCAAGTAAGTTGAAAAAATTACTTCAGCGCTCTGTTGGAGTAAACGAATTTAAAACTTCTAACTTTACCCTCTCTCTACATAATTGAGTAAACTCTGAATACCACGTGTTTTTTTTTATGTGATAGGTAGCAGACGAGCAGGCGGATCACCTGATGGTAAGCAATGCCGCCGCTCATGGACACCTGCAACACCAGTAGAGTTACAAGTGCGCTGCCAACCTTTTATCCCTTTCCCCCCAAGTGGGCCTCCGGTACCCTCACTCACTCGGCGAAACACAGCACAGGGGCTGCTTCACGCCGGTTTTCTGTGAGGCAGTGGTATCACTCCGGTCGAGCCGGCCCATTCATGCCGAAGCGTGGCTCTCCCACAGTTAACTCTTATGCTGTGGTGATATAAGGGAGTGGGAACAGAGGCTGTCCGCCCCGGGTGCCAGGCTTCAAGGGGTTTGGGAAGTGAAGTAAGGTTCTTCAAACCGTAGGTTCAAGGTGGGATAGATGCTGTAGTAGGATAGATGCCTTTTTTTTTTTTTTTTTTTTTTTTGTCACCCTGGAGAAATGCCTTACGCATACCCGCCGCCGGGGGGCGGACGGGTTATGTCGGGCTCTCCCCCGCCTGACACGCGGGGGCCTACCGACTAAAACTCCAGGGGTGCTCCCGTCTACGCCAGAGTGGGGAGGGGACACGAGAATCTGGCTATGAAGCCTCCCTTCGCGTCCCTCCCCTGGCGTGAGCCCGCTTACAGCGCGGGCCCGACACTACTCCCCCCGATGGTGTGGGGGAGTGATAGGGGCGGCCGGGAGCACCGAACCGTCCCTACCGGGCTGCAGAGAAGGCCTGTGCAATGCCGACACCGGTGCCCCCGCACCGGCTGCCGACTGGCCTCCTCGCGGGAGTTGAGGGAGATGCCGCGCAACTGTTCGGCGTCTCCCCCCCTCCTTGCCCTCCGCCGCGCATCAGCGCGCGGGTCTTGCTCACGCAAGCGCTCGTGTTCCTCCTTTTGCGAGATGACATCCTCGCAAAAGGAGGCAAAGGCCGAAAAGGCCGGCTCCGAGCCAGCATGGCCCGAACAACTGCCGGGAGAGCCAAATCTCTCCCGACGACGAGCTTCAGCGCCTCGCGCTGGGGGCCCCAAGCGCTACACTCCTCGAGAGTGTGTTGCGCCGTGTCCTCCGGGGCCCCGCACTCGTGGCACGCACTGGTTTCCTCTCGTTGGATGCGATGCAGGTACGAGCCAAAGAGGATAGATGCCTCAGACAACATGTAGCAACCTGTTTGCAATAAACGATTGAGTACAGTATGTACTATACTCAATACTCAATCGTTTATCGTAAATCTACACTAATATAATATATAAAGGGTTACTCTCATAGTCCACGTCAGAGCTTATAAGTAAACTGAAAACACGAAACACTTGCGCGATGTAATTGACTCCCAGCGCCATCTATTGGTGGACAGTAGAACTACGTTCCCGAAACGAAGTGAGGGCGGGCCACTATAATTATTTATAAAGTGGTAAATTCTATAGGCATCGACAGATCTTATGCACTAATCGAAAAGGCGAAACACTAGCGCGATGCAATCGACACCCAGCGTTATCTATTGGTAGATAGTAGAACTTATGTCCCGAAACGAAGTGAGGGCGGGACACTAGTATTTAATATAATAAATTAAAAATACTAGTTTTTATCTTAATAAATTCGTAAATCTGAAAGAAATTGTTAGGGTGTATTGTAAGATATTGTTGCCGATTTGAAATAGGAGCAAACAGTCCATAATAGCACATTACAGGCTAATTGCGGGGCATCGATATAAAAAACCTAATCCACAAAAGACTTGACCTACTTACAGCATTCGATCAAAATTGTATAACATTAAACAGCATACACAGCCAATTATGTGTTCAAGCACTAAGCCAGGGTTGTTAACGCATCGGTGCCGGTTCAGTTTAATGAAGGTGGAATATATTGTGATGTGATTTAATCCGCACTCTGGGTAACTGACCGTTGGTTTAAAATATAGGACGGAATTTGTTAGCGGCCGAGCCTTAAAACACGTAGTAACTGACCGTAGGCAGGCCTGTCCCACTCCGCGGGTAGGTATCGAACTTGCAAGTACATGCGGCGGCCCCTCCGGAGGGGCTAATCAGTAGAAACTCACGAGCGAGCGGCGATGCATGCACGACAGTTGCTTGCGATAGAAAGAAAACGCACTTCTAGGTATGAAAAATTGTAGAAGTTGAACGCTAGCTGGTCGGAATTTCTACTTTATGTTATGAAAAATGAAAAAAAAATGAAAAATATTTTATTTTCAACAAAATGAGAATACATGCATTTGTTATGGCCTGAGTCTTTATTTTCTATAAACGGTTTTTAGGAGTAGACTTTCTGTACTTGTACTATTAAGTATTCTGTGCCGTAGGTTTAAAATATAGGACGGAATTTGTTAGCGGCCGAGCCTTAAAAAGTCCAAATCACCGAATGTTTTCCACCGTGGGAGAGATTTGATCGGCCAGAGTGATACCACGGACTTATAGAAGCCAGCGTCAACCGCCAGCGCTGTGAAAGGGAGCTCGGGTTCAAAGTCAAAGTATTCTTTACTAGTGGCCCGCCCTCACTTCGCTTCGGGACCGTAATTCAGAAATGAACCAATAGATGGCGCTGTGTCCAATTACATCGCGCAAGCGTTTCGTGTTTTCGGTTTACCTAAAACCTATGCAAAATCTATACTATTTATAAAGAGATAACTTCTATAGACAACGACAAGGCTTATAGGTAAACCGAAAACACGAAACGCTTGCGCGATGTTATTGAACACAGCGCCATCTATTGGTTCATTTCTGAATTACGGTCCCGAAGCGAAGCGAGGGCGGGCCACTTGTCTTTAATAAACAAGCCTACACCTTTCTGAAAAGCCGGCAACGCATCCTAACTCCTTCTAGTGTACCTGAGCTCCGTGGGCGGCGGTGACACAAAATAATTACACACAGAAGGTAGACTCAGCCTAATTTTGAATTTAGGAGAGTTCGTTGACATATGCTAGGGTTGTTGCCCGGCATGAGTACATAAGCGCGCAGCCTCTACAGCAGACCTCGACAGCTCGACAATCTATGTCATAGGCTAGGATTTATGTGGTCGAAAAGGCGTATTTCCCCGTTAGTGCGCATGCGTGAGTACATGACAAGTTTTTAGCTCTTAGTGGGCAGCCTACTTTCTGGGTGTAATTATTTTGTGGCGGTGATCACTTTTCATCGGGCGACCCGCTTGCCTTCCCGTCTCAAAAAAAATCTGAACAAAAGAACAACGTTGACACAAGATAAACTACGCTTAATGATATTACCATCATTTGCAAAAAAGCCGAGACAATGAAACCGCTTTCGTAGGGAACAATGTTGATGGTACTTATTTAAATTAATTTAAATAAAAGCTGATTGAGGAGGGAGTGTCACAGATTCAGGTTTAACGTGGGAGAGCCACGCTTTGGCATGAATGACCCGGCTCGACCACGGCCTCATAGAAGATTGGCGTGAAACAGCACCTGTGCTGTGTTTCGTAGAGTGAGTGAGAGGAAATTGGGGGAAAGGGTCTTAAAGTTTGGCAGCGCAGTTGTGACTCTACTTATGTTAACATGCGGCAGCAGTCGCTTGACATCAGGTAATCCTTCTGCTCGTCTGCCACCTATCACATAAAAAAGGTTTCAAGTTTCTACCAAAGATGTACTTTGATGGTTTTATCAGGACTTATCTAAGTTATCCGCGTTTGTCAGTATCGCGTCCCAGCAAATTAAAATCGCTTGTGTCGTTTTTATGCACATCTGCGTGATGCCATGGAAAAATTGCCATTACCTACAGGGAAAGTCCCACATGTTAGCTATTCAAACGCATGAGTTTTATTATTGTTTATGTCTATAGAAAATGGATTATTAGTTATCTATGACGTTTATCTTCAAGTATTTTGTCGTGTCTAAAACGCTATGTCGATTGATATTAAGTAAGCATTTTTTTAACTGTTTGGTTTTGTATATGGTATCATTAAAAGCGCTGGTATGTTGTCTGACTGCCTCAGTGGAGAAGGTGTAGGTACCTATAGCAAAGGTGTATAGCGCTTTAAAGTGACGTCTGCGATTGGGGTCCCAGGTTCGATCCCTGGGTCAAAAATTTGTACCTGAGGTTTTTCTGTTTCAGAAATTCTCAGTGACAGCCCTGAGTTTGGAACATAGCGGTCTTGTACCCCCGTGCCTAGGAAAGCACGTTAATCTGTGGGTCTTGCGAGTGAACCTTCTCCAGTCATCTCACTGGGTGTCCCATCGACATAAGTACATAAGTAAAAGAGTAGGGAGTGGACTCGTATCTGCACACACACTTAGCTATAAGTGTGGTGCGTTGATGGCTGATTGTTGTGATAGCCATAGCTGTATTATCGATTAAGAGGACATTATTATTATACGTTGCTTCATACTTTAGTTACTCCATTAAGAGTCGGCAACGCATTTGTGATGCCTCAGGTGTTGCAGATGTCCATGGGCGGCGGTGATCACTTACCATCAGGTAGGCCGTCTGCTCGTGTGTTATCCATAATTTAAAAAACTCATCTGGGTTGACATGCCATTGGAACAAGTATTATGCACAAGCCACTCGAAACTGCACGCTTGTCTATCAGCGATATCGCTACGATTTTGAAACTGTCTGAGATACCGCTGGGGCGTCTCGATAAACAAATCTGAAGTGGCCCGATAACGCCTTATTGACGCGAACTCTAAATCTAATAATGCCAATATTAATAAAATAATAAATACAAGAGATTTATGGCTTAGCAAACGTCACGGCTTTGTATGGGTGGACATTTTTTTATCTTTTCTGGCAATAAATAGACTGTTATGTTGTGAAAGAATTTTGTAAATAGACACATATGTACTGGAAACAGGGCAGTTTGTGTTTAAATCCTTTTATTTATCTGAATAGATCTTTTTTTTTTACATAACAGAGCTGGCTTCGCCCACGCGTCAAACAATATTCTTCTCTAGAACTTCACTTTAAACTACGACGACGTTTTATTATTTTTTTCAAATAACAGTCCGCAAATTCGATGGCCAGTACCTACCAACAGAGACACAAAAATAAAAACTTCTTGTTTGTAATAGGTACCTATTTGGTAGATTTACGTTTTGCGTGCTTAGCTATTTTTTGGACGTTTATTGAGATGTGGTACCTATTTCAGTGAAGTTTTGAATATAATTTGTTTGCTTCAAACTCCATAAGAAATTTTCAATCCTTTTTATTTTAGAGTCTGTGCTATGTTTCGCCGAACGAGTGAGAGTACAAGAGGCCTAATCCTGGGGGAAAATTAATATATTAGGTTGGTAGCAGTACTAATTAGTTGTGACTCCACAGGTGTTACAAGGTTCTTTTACTTACCATCAGGTGGTCCGTTTCCTCGTCTAGCAACTTTTTCCCCACCAACAAATATTTTAATAATAACGAAAGATAATCATATTATGTAACTTAACTATTCTATCTTAATTACAATAATCGGCCTTGTCAGTAATTAATAATCAAATATTAAACATCATTTCCTCCTAGACATATTAATTATTATAATGTTGGAATAAGAGCTCCTGCCTAAACCAAAGAGAAACGTTCATTTATCCACATGTTTAGACAATATATCAATGAGACATGACGGGAGAGACATTGGGCGAAGGACCAATGGCTTTACGTAGGTACTTTCACGCCAGGGCCACAGAATACTTATATACATGTACAGAAGCACCACTCCTAAAACCGTTTATGGAAGAACTCAGGTCCATAACAAACGTTGAAATTCCGACCCCCCAGCGTTCATCAATGCCTAACCATTATTCAATACCTAAAGTGCGTATCTTTCTATCGAAAGCACTTCGCGCGTGGAGTCGCGCTCGTTCGTGGATTTTCGTACTATTTGCCCCTCCAGAGACGCCGCTGTACTTGCAAGTTCGATAACCTACAACGCGGCAAGCCTGCCATGTGGTTCGGTAAGCCGGTAAGCAAGTTCGGGTCAGATTCAGCATGACCATAGGAATTGGATACAATGAACTGTAGTATCGTTTAATATGCTCAGCTGTATCACGTTCCCGTATCGAGACAACCTCCATACCACTTAAGCAGTGTTTATACATAAGTTCAAAAGAAAAATACTTTGTTGTTGACGTATTGTGTTTACTTTTGGCATCTAGCCTACCATTGTTGGAAAGTTCATTACTTTTATTTGTTTCTTTTGTGAATTTACCTCTGTAAAGAAGACACCGTCTAAAGAAGACACAGTTTTAGGAAAAGGAAATCCTTTACCCCCTAAAACGGTGTCTTCTTTCCTGTCCGCCACACCCCGTCTATATCATTTTCGCGCCTTCACATCTTTTTTACCCGACTACGGCAAAGCAAAAGGAGGGTTATGATTTTGTGACAGGCTATGTATGTACGTTCATCTGTTTCCACGTAACTTTTTAACTACAAGACGTAGTCACACGTTACATATATCTACCTACCTACCGTAGCACTTTGACAACGTGTGACTGCGGATTTCCAAACATGAAAATTTATCTCTACATATTCAGAATAGTATTGTATGACATTATTGTTAATTGACAACGAATACTTGTTTTATACTTTTTCAGCGTCGTTTTTTGTCGTAGTTGGGTTTTAGTTTTTTTACAATTGAGTTAATATTATTTACGTTGCCTATATAAAATTACGCATCTAAATCTTTTTTCAAAATTAGTTTGTCTTTTTTGACTGTCGGGCGCAATATTGCATTTACGCACATTTGTGTAACTTGCATTTTTAACGTTTTAACGGGTGCCTGTATCTTGATTATGCGAATTCGTTGCATTTGTTTTGTGTAAGTATAATTGCGTATGTGTAGCGTTTATTTTTTGTATAAACATCGTGTTTGATTACATACACGAATCTGTAATCTGCGTTACCTACGCGCGTTTCAAACTACGTGTTACGACTTATTTACACCATAAAATATTTTCATAACATGGGGAGTCCCACATGTGAGTTTAATAATAGACACAAATGTCCACAGAAAGTGGATTGTTTGTTATCTATGACGTCTTATCTTTAAGTATTTTCTTGTGTCAATAACGTTGTTGTGAGTTATTGGTGCATAGTAGGAAATATTTTTATTGTTTGCCTCCTGAATACGATATGATACTCGTATATTAATAAAAAAATGGACTTATACCACTCTACAGTAACACTAAACTCAACCTACTAGACTTAAGATTGTTACATTATTGAGGTAGATACTTCATTTTTTTTTTCGCAGAGGAAAGCTATGATTTTATATTTAAAAACCGGCCAAGTGCGAGTCGGGCTCGCGCACAAAGGGTTCCGTAGCAGCAAATATAATGCCATCGTTTTCAGTGTAAGCACAATAACTTAACCAAAATTACAGTTAAATCAACCTATCTCAAAAACTATAAGAGATACTTTGATCAAACCAAAAATCGTTGAAAGAGTTAATTAGCATGCATCACCTCTATTTTTTTTAGAATTTTATACTCCGTAGTTATAAAAATAGAGGGGGGGGGACATACTTTTTACGACTTTGAGAGCTGATATCTCAAAAACCGTTCACTTTAAGAAAATGTTTTTTAGAAAAACTTTATATCATTTTAAAAGACCTTTCCATTGATACCCCACACGGGTATGTACATCGAAAAAAAAAATTTCATCCCTCAGTTACATGTATGGGGGGCCCCACCCCCAATTCTTTTTTTTACTATTTAGTGTCATATTTTTGTAGCGGTTCATACAACACATATTCCCATCAAATTTCATCACTGTAGTACTTATAGTTTCCGAGTAAATCGGCTGTGACAGACGGACAGACGGACAGACGGACAGACGGACAGACGGACATGACGAAACTATAAGGGTTCCGTTTTTGCCATTTTGGCTACGGAACCCTAAAAAGGACGAGTATGCTACGAAAATATATTATAACATAACGAAACAACTTTGCCACTCTTCTAATTAAGAAATTGGACTGTGCCAATTAAAACAAGCTAATTTATTTTAAAACTCATACCTCGACAATATTTTCCCAAGGTCTCAAAAGTACAGTCTAGAACATTAAATTTTTAGCAGATCGTCATTATTCAGAAATTCAGTCAACAACGACTGAAGAGTATGAAATGAGGGATGGATGATGATGAGGATGACGACGAGGGCGATGATGATGAGGAGGAGGAGGATTTGAATGACACAAGCACACCACAGTAACACTTACCTATATTGAAAACTTAGTTAATTGGCAAGATACATAGTATTAGGCACGGGAGGGCTACAACAACTGACGTAACTATGGTAGACGTTTCTTATAAAGGGTTGTATGATTTATAAAGAACACTAGAATTTAAACTTAATCAGTGGCCAAAAAGGTTTCAACGATGTAGGTCGCCAACAACGACCAATGTTCAAATCATGTTAGTAAAATCAAGTAACAAAGCATAGGTACTTTTATACTTGAGATTGACTAATGATGAGTCAATTTTAAACTTGAGATTGAATAATGATGATAATAATATGTTAATGGTTATTCATGTGATTAACGCTTGTGTGTGTTCAGGGACTGGGTGTATTTTATGTAGGTTTTTTTTATAGTATAGGAAGGCAAACGAGCAAGCGGGTGACCTGATGGTAAGTAAACACCGCCGCCCATGGACATCAGCTACACCAGAAGGAGTGCGGATGCCGGCCCTTTAGGAAGGTATAGGCTCGTTTCTTGAAAATTTGGATGTCGTCGTAGGTATTTATATATTACAGTACGGTCTAGTCCCGGCTGTGGAGTATCCGACCGCGATTGCCTTGAGATAGACACCCCAGGGTTAGGGTATGAGTACCACACACCACCTTGTCCCCCACATGAGACAAGGTGAAAGCCATGATAGTTTCCCCTGAGAAAACAAAAAAAACCTAGTCAAGTAGAAATAAAATAAAGGCACTATACTGTTAAACATTTAATTGCCTCGACAGTACTTTTTCTAGCGCTTTGTTAACATTTTGCTCAAAGTTTGTAATATTATGATATGTGTGTTAGAAATTGTTGAATGTAAACACTCTGGGATATTAATATGAATATATTAAAAGTTAATTCATAAAGACTGACTTATGAGCTCGCTCATCAAAAAATCAAAAGATACACACACAAAGTACAAAGGTATTATCGTCGTAAGACCCAAAAGCCTTTTAAAAGGCATAAGACAATTGATTTTTCATTGTGTCTGCTGTCTGGGCCTTACGACTTTATGGCAAGAAATATCTTGATTCCAGTATATTTTAAACTATAAATCAAACAACTTATTTTAATCAAATCAAATAAAATGTTTTATTCAATCACATGTGGTTGTTACGAATACAAGATTATTGGTTATCAATAGAAACATAATAACAATGAAATGCATTCTTACTACACAATTAGGTAATACACAATTTTACTCGCTATAATTAATTAGCAGGGTCCAAAATTGTGACTTGATTATCAATTTAAAATTACCATCTGCATGTGTACATTTTGGAATGCAATAAAATATTGAGTATTGAGTATTAACACTATCAGAAACACAGCGAATGCGCTGCTTCACGCCGGTCTTCTGTAAGGCCATGGTATCACTCCGGTCTAACTGGCCTATTCATGCCGAAGCGTGACTCTCTCACTGATTATAAGTGTCTATACATAACACTGGAAACAAGAAAGATTTCTTGACACGAGTAGTTTCCATTACAACTCACGCACAATTTCTCTCACTTATTAAGTAAAAGTCAAGTGTCTCAATTTCATCTCATTCAACCACTATACGACGTTTCAATGCCTTCTTAGTGAATAGCACCAAATTGAAGGTTTCCCTAGAGATGTGACAGTCGTGATTGGGTTCCTGTTACTAAAATGAAGGATCTGTTATCGCCTCAATTTCATCTAAGCGTGCCATTCGGGTTGAAACTGTCATTTTGGAGGCCAAAGTTCAAATTGTAATGTTTATTTTTCATAAATGTTGTAACAATATTACTTAAAACTGAACTTTAAAAGCTAACTAAACAATCTAGAATAATATAATACTACATACTAGTAACTAAACAAACTAGAATAATATAATACTACTAGTGGCCCGCCTTCACTTCGTTTCGGGACAGAAGTTCCACTGTCTACCGAAAGGTGGCGCTGGGCGTTGATTGCATCGCGCTAGAGTTTTGCCTTTTCGGTATGTATATAAACAAAATTTAACAAAATCAAAATTTGCTCTCTTAAACTTTTGTACGGCGCGGCGCTTGTAGGAAGCACAATGACGTCATTAAGTACGCTATCGTTCTCTTTTTTTTATAGTTAACTTTGCATCTCTATATCATGTGTTCATTCATTCAAAAACTTTGCACTAAGTAAATAAAAAAAGTCGTGAAATACCCTATTAAAGATATCTTATAGCTGTATCTACTAAAGATAGCGCTGTTGGCATCACTGTTCCAAACGATTTCAGGATTGAGTTGTGTATCTAGAGATTATGGTCGAAGATTTATCCAGATAATAGATAGTCGATAATTCCACATCTCTAAGTTCCCGAACATACCGCATTTTGCTCCATGTTTTAACATTCAAGCCACGCCACCCCACAATGTCGTAAGTTATGTTCTGGGACTTGGCGGTCTCGCTACAGATGCCAGGATTATTGATGTGTGCTCATTATGGCTTAGACATGGCTATTATTCACCCTTCCGTTCAAGTATCTAAAAAAAATTACAGCCTGTATACTATTCCGCGGCAGGACAAAGGCCTCCATCATAGAAATCAAGACTTTGCTGCTATGATGGGATTGGGCATATCTACTCACCACGCTTGCCTAATCACAAACCGGAGTTATGTTCGAAAAATTCGAAACATACTTTTGCTAGAGCATGCCACGATTCGGAGTGATACCACGGCCTCACAAAAATCGGCGAGAAGCAGCGCCTGCGATGTGTTTCGTCGAGTGAGTGAGCATACATAAGGCCGAATTGGGGCGAAAAGGGGGTTAAAGGTGACAGCGCACCCAGCGTTGCAGGTATCAATAGGCGACGGCAATTGTTTACCATCAATCTGGTGATCCGAAGAAATCCGTCTGCTCATCTGCCACCTTACTAGACGCCGCGGCAAGCTCCACCCATACTACCTGGAAACCTTTCTTTTCCAGAACGCTACTCTTCCAGCGCTCATTTTTCCCGCGCACGTGCAAATTGTGGAATGACCTTCCAGTTGCGGTGTTCCCTGATGGCTATGACATCCTTTTTTAAACGAGGTTTGTAAAAGAGTACTTCTTTCACGGTAGGCATTGGCATGACTGTGCCTCGGCATTGTTGTTGTCTATGAGCGGCGGTTACCATTTACCATCAGATGGGCTGCATGCTCGTCTGCCTATTTCAGCAATTAAAAAAAAAACCCATCACATAAAAAAAATCAACAACAAAATATGACGCGCAATTTCACCTTTTTATACGACAACTCAAAAAGGAGTAAATGTAATTAGACCTCGTGTATATTTTTTCGTAACTTCTAAACTCACTGATTTCTACATAATTATGTTTTACTCGTAAGCTCATCAGAATAAGAGACACAAATTGTTAACTTTGCCCCCTTTTTACCAAACGTATACTAAATTAGTCATGGTTTAAAAATGATGCTGTCACTTTTTTTCAAGTTCCAAAAGAGTGTGACAGCATGATCTATGTATGTATATACCTACTATTTAAGATTTTGTCTGTACCACACTGTGAAATACAAATAAAGCATTAAGTACCAAAATCTGTTCAGTAATAAACATTTCCATAAATAATCATATTTATTGCTCTCAGTTATTTATTATTACCTATATTTAACCCTCCTCTGAAGTTCTCCGATGCATGGCGTCTAACGGTGCATCGTAAATGCAATGTATTTTGATTAGATACTGAATCTGTATTTTAATACGTCTATAAATTAACTTTAGTATGCACTTGATGAAGTTTCTGTCCAATAAAATAGTCTAACGTTCAAACACTCAAATGATTTTCAAACTTTGAGAGCTGCTCAAAATGTTGCTCTCTTTTGTTTGCGATAGTCGGCAGACGAGCAGGCGGGGATTCTGATGGAAAGAACTAGCCATAATATCTACTAGAGACCCGCCCTCACTTCGTTTCGCAATAGATGGCGCTGGGAGTCAATTACATGGCGCAAGTGTTTTTGGTTTACCTATAAGCTCTATCTTTAAAGGACCGCATCAGAAATGATGTAATCCGACAGAGAACCAGAGTCACCGACATAGCCCACCGAATTAGCAAACTGAAGTGGCAGTGGGCTGGTCACATTAGCCGCAGAACTGACAACCATTGGAGCCATAAAGTCCTTGTCCTTGAGTGGAGACCGCGACACGGCAAACGTAGTGTTGATCGCCCTGCTACAAGATGGGATGACGACATTCGAAGGCTGGCTGGAGTGAGCTGGATGAGAGTGGCCGAAAATCGGGAGCGGTGGCGTGCATTGGAGGAGATCTATGTCCAGCAGTGGACGAGCGTGGATTGCTGATGATGATAAGCTCTGACGTGGACTATGAGATTAACCTCACCTCACTCACTCGTAGAAACACAGCATTGATTCATGACTAGTTCTATCATTTAAAGTCTCTACATATTTTAGAAGAATATTATACAAAACTTCTTACAACAGGCTAATTTAATACCAGGAGGCATTCTATAAGTATGATCAAACAATATCGTGAT
Source organism: Cnaphalocrocis medinalis (assembly GCA_014851415.1). Lineage (NCBI taxonomy): Eukaryota > Metazoa > Arthropoda > Insecta > Lepidoptera > Crambidae > Cnaphalocrocis > Cnaphalocrocis medinalis. Next base: position 4,021,107 of record CM026294.1, read on the forward strand.
TGAATTTAATTATCGCCCACTTTACTCCATTGTTTGTACTTTTACTTCAAAAGTGAAATATTACTCTTATCAGTATGTTAAAAATAACTCGATACTTAACATTGATAAGAAATGGGTTTATTTCTGTATTTTATTGATAATATTTCAATGTCCACGTAATTACTATGAAACGATCAAAGATAACGATAGTTGATTAATTTACTTAAAGATAATTTAATTTAGTTTATCTAAACTATATAGCTCACGAAACTCCAAGAAAGACGTTTATAAAACGATTCGGACTGTATTCAAGAAACTAAAGGTATATAGAAGATTTTGCTGGGCTAAAACTAAAGCACAAAATAATTACACACAGAAAGGACGCTGCCCACTAAGAGCTAAAAACGTGTCATGTACTCACGCATGCGCACTAACGGGGAAATACGCCTTTTCGACCACATTAATCCTAGCCTATGACATAAGATTGTCGAACTGTCGACGTCTGTGGTAGAGGCCGCGCGCTTATGTACTCATGCCGGGCAACAACCCTAGCATATGTCAACGAACTCTTCTAAATTCAAAATTAGGCTGAGTCTAACTTCTGTGTGTAATTATTTTGTGACTAAAGGCTGGTGAAAGTGAAGATGAGGTAATTGGCTTACATAACGAATAGCTGAGTAATTTACTTTATCTTAACTTGTATTTATAAAATGCTATTTTATAAAATGCTAGAGTTGGAAAGCATTCAGGAAACTTATGATGTAAGGAGCTTTTGCTGCGCTACAGCTAAATGCTGGAACAATATACCGCCACCAATCCAAAATTCACAGTAACCATTTTCCTGTTAAGGCATTCCTCGAAGCTTTTGTACGTCCAGCAAGCAACAACTATAAATGTTTCAATGTGTTTCAGGTAGGATTACAACTCAGAAACTGTTATTTTCAGTTGTTACTTACATCGATTTATGGCAAAAGGATTTTTGTTAAGGATGAACTCCCTGCAAAGTTTAGTTTCCTATCATTTTCGTCTTGAAGTGGCGAGTCATTTACATTTTATATGTTTTGTATTATGTTAGATATTTTTTATTTTGCCTCTTAAAACCTGTGTTCCTAATATGATATGAATAAGTTATGATTTATCTTTCCATTCCATCCTCAAAAAGAAAGGCATCCGTGAGGCAATTTTACACATACCGAATTATGCCCGGCTTAGGGTTGTCATAACTGAAATCCAAATATCTGGACAAGTCAACAATTATCTCCGGATATTTTGGTAACAAACGCGCGTAATGTTTTTGTTCAAATGAGGAAACAAAATTGAATTGGACCAGCCCCTTTTTATATTATTACCATTTTGATATATTATTGATTTGTTTCACTTTACTTGTCTAGTCTTTCATCATCATCATCAGCCTGTTACAGTCCACTGCTGGACATAGCCTCTCCAAATGCTCAATCTTCCACTCCACTTTAATCAATTTTCGGCTACTCGCATCCAGCTCCAGCCAGCCCTCTTGCGCAGATCGTCAGTCCATCTGGCCTGAGGCCCTACTCTACGTTTACCAAGACGCGGTCTCCACTCCAGAACTCGTTTACCCCAACGGTTCTCAGTTCTAGTCTAGTCTTTGATTTGCGTTGAATAACAGTGTTTTTGGAGAAATAGAAATATTCTTTATTCAATTTAAGTCCTTATAGAACATTTATGAATGTCAAATATTATGTAAGAGAAAATAATAATTAGTTTTGCCATTATAGCCACCAGCATATTGGCGCCACCAGCGAAAACTCTACAGTCCAACGTCTATAGCAACCCTATTTTGATCTCGGGGCTTAACCCTACCGTCTTTACTTTGCCTGCCAATCCGTCATTTCATACAGTTGGTATTATTCTACCGCATCTGACATGCGGTAGGGTGGTAATTGGCTTACACGAGTACAATGTTGGTTGCCTTTGTCGGGAATATAGTCGAGAACATGTGAGTGAACATTGAGATACATAGAAACATACATGCGTTGTGAAACTAAGTAATTACTTTGAACTTTGTTTGGAATACCAGAGAGAATTAGTTTGCGAATTCGCGCAATCTATGTAAACACGCGCCATACAAACGACTAGGAATAAAAAAAACTCTTTACTTCACACTAAAAATTAAAAAAAATCTTTGAACCCATACATGTGGGGGGTTATGGGACAACTCTCCCGAGAATTTCAAGATTTTTCTAACCTAACCTAACCAACATTTATGTGATGACTAGCGGCCGGCCGCGACTTCGTCTGCGTGGAAAAGTAACTTTTTACCCCCCTTTTAACCCCTTACAACCCCCTTTTCGCAATAAAAAGTAGCCTATGTTCTTTCTCAGGGTCTAGATCATCTGTATACCAAATTTTATTTAAATCCGTTCAGTAGTTTTGGCGTGAAAGAGTAACAGACAGACAGAGTTACTTTCGCATTTATAATATTAGTTAGGATATTGAGGTTTCTAATATTATAATATACGCTACGCTACGCTGTGTGTGTGTGTGTGTGTTACGCTTAAGAAGGCTCAAAGTCACTCAGAGGGCAATGAAGAGGGCAATGCTCGGAATCTCCTTGCGTGATCGTGTCAGAAATGATGAGATCCGCAGGAGATCTAAGGTCACGGACATAGCCCAAAGAATTGCGTGGCTGAAGTGGCAATGGGCAGGGCACATTGCGAGGAGAACAGACGGCCGTTGGGGTGGAAAGGTCCTTGAGTGGAGGCCGCGCGCAGGAGGCCGCAGTCGTGGCAGGCCTCCCACCAGGTGGACCGACGATCTGGTGAAGGTCGCAGGAGTCCATTGGATGCGGGTGGCACAGGACCGATCTGTGTGGAGAACTTTGGGGGAGGCCTATGTCCAGCAGTGGACGTCTATTGGCTGAAATGATGATGATGATGATGATGAATATTATAATTATTTGAAACTGAATAGTTTCTCTCCATTGCTTGCCCCTGGGTAACTTTAAGCCTTCTTTAGTGGCCCAGGGGTGAAACATATTCGGGTGAAAAAATTCGCTTTCCCTCAAAGAATAATTTCTGTGTGTCTTTGTATTATGTAAGCATCTAATAAGAAGTTATTTTCGAAAATAATGTCTCTAAGAGGATTACGATTGTATAAGAAAAGGTAACTCGTACTTAATTATTTTATACAATCTGCTTCAAATTTTGCATAAGCATTCCTAAATAGATTTTGGATGGCAAATTTAGTTTCCTAGTATTTTTTATTTTTAAAACGAAAAAAATATTTGCCGCCTGAGGTATTTCTAGACCAATACGGCCTGCAACACAAAATAAAGACTGACACAGAAGTCTGACTTAGCCTTGATTTTGAATCAAGAAGAGTCGTTGACAAATGCTAGGGTAGTTTGCCCGGCATGAGTACATGTACCTGGCCTACCACAGACCTCGACAGTTCGACAATCTTATGTCATAAGTTAGGATTAATGTGGTCGAAAAGGCCGTTAGTGCGCATGCGTGATATCTACCTACAGGTGAATTAAAAATTAAAATTCTGCTTTTTTTTCAAGTCAAGTTTTTTTTTAAGTCAGTTAAAAAAGAGAGCGTATTCCTCTCTAAAAGGTCGGTGCTGCATTTGTGACTCGTTTAGTAATTCATCTGTACGTCTGACCCCTTTATCATTAAAAAACTAATCATACACTGTTGGATCAATTAGGCTGGAAAATGAACTGCTGAATACAAAACATTTATGGCGAGAATACACTTAACCCGGTTGTGCTGCACTTCTCTCAACTTCGACTACTACGAATAACAGAGATTTGAAGATGTTTTTATTGCGCCAAAAAGAACTTATTTGTAGAAAGAACCTACTATAACAAATAGATATCTATTTCATGTCAGCATCCTGTGTTACGAATCCTTAATGCTTACACGTGGCCGTAGCCGCCCAAGGAATTCGGTAATTACTGGCTTCTACATTCCCTAGTGCTGCAAATTTTGAAGTAGTTTCACAACCAAATCTAAGAAAAGTTGACTCAGGAATACTTGATATAAACAGGACTGAATGCTTGTCAGTATAGTGCAAGCGAAATGTGGGAGAGCCATGCTTCAGCATGAATGGGCCGGCTCGACCGGAGTGATACCACTGCCTCACAGAAAACCGGCGTGAAGCAACTCCTGTCCTGTGTTTCGCCGAGTGAGTGAGGGTACCGGAGGCCCATCGGGGGGAAGGGGATAAAAGGTTAGCAGCGGACTTATTGCATGTGTTCATGGGCGGCGGCAATTGCTTACCATCAGGTGATCCGCCTGCTCGTCTGCTACCTATCACATAAAAAAAAAAAATGAGCCAATAGATGGCGCTGTGTCCAATTACATCGCGCAAGCGTTTCGTGTTTTCGGTTTACCTATAAGCCTTGTCGTTGTCTATAAAAGTTATCTCTTTATAAATAGTAGGTATAGAAGATAATAGATGTTGTGAATACTCTGTTTCTATAAGCAAATATTTCAAAAGATTTTACATCACTAGGTGCTAAGACATAGAGTTGTCTACGCCTAAATTGTTTACCGTTCTTAGCTCGCTCGGAAAAACTCAATTAGAATCCCCTATTGGTTTTCGCATACAGGTGCCAGTGAGTTAGAGTTAAATTACTGAACACAGGTGTCGACCGCTCATTGAAGGGTTAAATTTTCAAAAATAAACAAAACAAATATTGCTTATACATATACAGGCAGGGTGTAAGTATCTGTGAACATAATATATATTATATAATGACACCAAAACTTAAGATTTTTTAAAGATATAGTTAGGTTAACGAGAAAGCTCATGTGTTTCATCATCATCGACCGATGATGTGTTTCGCCGAGTGAGTGAGGGTACCGGAGGCCCACCCGGGGGGAAGGGGATAAAAGTTTGGCAGCGCACTTGTAACTCCACTGGTGTTGCAAATGTCCATGAGCGGCGGCAATTGCTTACCATCAGGTGATCCGCCTGCTCGTCTGCTACCTATCACATAAAAAAGAATAAAAAAGCCGGGTCTCCTGGATGGTAAGTGAACACTGCCGCCCATGGACATCAGCTACACCAAAAGGAGTTGCATTGCCGGCCTTTAAGGTAGGTATAGGCTCGTTTCTTGAAGATTTGAATGTCGTACCGCTTCGGAACATTGTAATTTAATTTAATTTATTTAAAATGTTTTACCTGGAGCAATTTCAATATTTTAACACTTAAAAAAATAAACAAGCACAAAAAAGGCACGGAACCAGTGTCCGTGGAAGATTCTTATAAAAGAAAAAATGAACATTTAGATTTGAAAATACTACGAAATTATGAGATGAAGGTGGAAAATACTATGAGTTATATATCTCACAACACCTCATACATTGACTGACTGCGTACTAATTAGCTTAAGCACTTGTGTTACAGATGTCACACAACAGAGGAACACAAATATAAAACTTAAATACATAACACCCTGACACTGAACAAACGCAAGTGATCTTCACACGAATGTTTGTCCAGGGTGGGGATCGAACCCACGACCTTTACGTTTCCTGCCTCATGGATCACTACCATGTGCGCCATCCGGCCAGTCACTCCGTGTTTTTTTTATTATGAGATGAAAGTTGAAGATACTATGTGATTATGAGAATGTCTACAGCGATTTCGCAGACATAGAAACACGATAGATTTATCCACGTCAGATTTCAAATTTGTCCCTGTTGGAGACCCGAGAAGCAATTTAAAGCTACGACATTTTTCCACTGTATTTTAAAATGTTCTCGTTCGTTCCCGCTTCACAGGAAATAGTTTATTACATGTAATAGATATTTTGATATTCGTACAAAATAGAAATTCAACATCACGTCAAATGTTTGTGAAATTTCAAACTAAAGTAGATGTTAGTTGGTTTTGGGAGATGATATTTGGCGGATCATGTAGAAAACGGCGACTTAGTTGGAGATGATGATAAAATACCAATAATCAAACAACACGAACACGAGCAAATTAATTTGGCCAATGTCAGTGGCTAATTAAGGTGCTTGAATGGTTTAGAGCCTCTTAGGTACAGTCAACACAAAAGTAGATGATTAAAATCAAAAACTCTGTAGTTACCAACACACTATTGAGCGGAGTTCGCGTCAGAAAAAATAAATGATCAAAATCAAGAATTCTAAACTCACTATTGAGGGGAATTCGCGTCATAACTGTATGGTGTCAAATTCATACAGTTCTGACGTAAACTCCGTATAGCTTCAAAATGATTTATACCTACAGTTCTGAGTTCTGACGCAAACTGCCCTCAATAGCGAGTTTCTGATTTTGATGATCTACTTTTGCTGTTGACTATAAATTAGACAGCAATTCAGATTTGGTCCGCGCTAGAGCTAAAGTGTTTTACTGGAACCATGATATGTACGATAAATCAAAACGCTGGTGCGAATTAATGTGCTCCTAGCGCCATCTATTAGTGTACGTTGTCTGCTGCAGCTCTAGGTCGGGAGTTCGATATTGATCCGATGTTGTAAGTTTTTTTTTGTTAAAAAACTGTTATTTTTACTTATTTAATAACTAAGTGGAGGAAAATAAATCGTTAAATTGGCGTTCGGATAGTCAAAGTTTACTGTAACTACTCCTTTTCGGGAAGAGGTGTGAGGTTTTCTGATGCTTGTTAACTTTTCTTTTTATCACAACTATGTTCACACGTCAAAGCGCAATCCTACGCAAATCTGTCAGCACTTTCATGGAAATTTTACATCTATTTAGAGCATTGTAGGGTTCAATTTACCTAAATTTATGTAGGAATTTGGTGAGGTGAGCTAGTTGTAACAGTTCTCAAAAGTAGGTAAATGGCCTTATAAGGTCCTACCTTGAAATATGTCAAATATGTATTGTATTACATAATATATTAAAGCTGAATACTGATGTTTGTTAATCCCAACATACAGTAGCGATGACTTGATTTTTATGATGGAGACCTTTGCCCTGCAGTGGGACAGTATATATACTGATACTTTAAGTATAAGCGCAAACACAACTAAGTGCATTCTTCATGACATGAATGGGCCGGCTCAACCGGATCGATACCACGGCCTCACATAAGAAAAGCGTGAAACAGGGCCCGCGCTGTGTTAATTCGAGTGAGTGAGGGTACCGGAGGCCCAATGGGGGAAAAGGGGTTAATGGTTGGCAGGGCACTTGTGACTCTACTAGTGTTGCAGGTGACTATGAGCCGCGGCAATCGCTTACCATCAGCTGGATACGGCTGCTCGTCTGCCACATATCACATACAACTATAAAGTATTAAACCGTTTATTTTTAAGTTCATTGTATGTACTTACTGCTTGACGTTTTAGCTACGTTGCAGCAGCAGGTAGTAGGTATGCGCTGTTTCTTAAATCACAAAAACTATACGCATTTCATGTCTCGAGCAAGACTCTAGAGTAATACCAATCAACCGATGGAGGGCATTATATCGATATGAAAATAGTTATAAAACAATTTGATTTATTGTATAGAAGATTTACATAATCCATCAGTTCATCGAGACATGACCGGCCTCTCTTTTTCTGTGTGAAACCATTTGCCGTATTTCAAAAATCTCATTTCCTTTAGGCCCAACGGCCTTAAGTACTAAAGCACCAAAATGTCTTTTACATCAGAACGCAGGTAATGTGGTAATAACATAGGTTCCAGTTTATCGGCATATTATTGGAAAGACTTAGCTGGAATTTTGTTCCGTATTTTTATGGTTCACGAAGATTTTCGTTTTAACTTAAAGGTGGCTTAATACAAAATCGACATTTCCAGCTACGCACCTCCTCTTTTGGAATCAACTTCCCGCAGCGGTATTTCCGAACCGGTAGGACATTCAAATATTTAAGAATACACACTAAACCTTCCTGAAAGACTGGCAACGTATCCGCACTCCATCTGTTGTATGCGGTCCATCACTTACCATCAGGTAACCCGCTTGCCCGTTTGCCTTATTGTATCATCAAAAATGCGATCTAAGAAATGTTGCGGAACTAAACTTCCTTCCAACCCCTTTTGACATGTAGTTTTGGAAGGGGATAGCATGAGCTTAATATATTACGATTTATTAAATATTTTCGTATTTCTTTGTCTATAAGGCAAGAGTGAATAGACTTTTCACGGGCAAGCACGGCCCACCTTAAACATCATCTTCATTTAACATCAAGTGTGATCGAGTCATATGCTTGTCTGTCGTAGAATAAAAAAATGGAGAAAAGATAAATACGCATTAAGTACCTTTCATGGATAGCTATAAAACAGGTTGACTCAATTTTTTTGGTCAATTTCCCCAAAGCGAAACTTTCTATCAATCGCAAAAGGAGGATGGAAGGTTGGGATGGAATCACTAAATAATCCATTGAGAGAGCCTACTGAAATGAATAAAAAATGTAGCTTTGAGTGTTTCTGTGTATGAAAACTGGCGTGCAAAATTGGTTTTTGTATACCTAAGTAGGCATGTTATGTGGAGACGCCCCGTTGTTGGTCTAATGGTTTAAGTACCCGTCCTTGATCTCTGGATCCTGGGTTCGATTTCCGGGTCGAGCAAAGAGTATGTTTGGAAATTTTCGAACACAGCTGGGTTTGTGATCACCAATCCGCATTAGGCAAGCGTGGATGATTAAGCTTAATCTCATTATAGTAGCGATGACTTGATTTCTATTAAGAGGCCTTTGTCCTGCAGTGGGACAGCATATAGGCTGATACTTTACTTTTAAAATTATGTCATTATAGATTAGCTGCAACGCCTTTTTACTGAAACATAGAATTGGAGTCTGTTTCACAGCAACAATAAGTCCTGTACCCTATGGCCACTTAGTACCTAAATACGACAAGATATTTAACATTCACCTACCTACGCGAATCATACTCACTCAGTGAACATCTTGTGAAATGACTGGCATAAATGGCAAACCGTGCCGTGAAACATGCCAAGATTACGTTTGTTTCATTACACAGTAAATGGCGAGATTTTACTACAGGTTCTCAAACTGTCCGACTTTATGTATACTCGGTGTAGTGGCTAGTGAATTGCACTTTAAAGGTTACTTCATTTAACCGGGACTAAACGACGACGAAATTTAATAAGTACATTTTAGCACTTACTGCTTGACGTTTCGACTGCGTTACAGCAGCCGTGGTCTCAAGCGAACATTGAGTTCTTGAGTTCGCTTGTGACCACGGCTGTTGTAACGCAGTCGAAACGTCAAGCGGTAAGTGCTAAAATTGATAACTCATGTTATGAAGTATTTGTATAATGCAACGCGAAAGTTTAAAAACATACTTTAAAGGATGTGGAAGTGGTTCGATCCCCATATCGTTGACATCAAGGTTGGTTGCAGATTGACGTATGTTTTTTTGAATAGATGTTTTGTTCATTGTTTTAAACAATCATGGTCATTAATATTAGAATAGTTCACTTATGACTCTACTGGTGTTGCAGGTGTCTATGGGCGGCCGCATTCGCTTATCAGGTGGTCCGTCTGCACGTCTGCTAACTATCGTATAGATATAAAAAAATATATTTATTAATTGCACGAAACAAAAAGTACAATTGTCAGACTTAATGCCTTACAGCATTCTCTACTAGTTAACCATTGAGCTAGTCAGAAAATTTGAATGATAATAACAGGATTGTTAAATATTTTTGATATTCCGTCATCTTCTTATTGCCATTTCTCGGGGTTTGTGTCTGGCAAGAACAGGCCCGAAACAATTAGTGAGTTTGTGAACAGTGGCACCAGCGGTGAACGCAGTAAAAGACAAAAGAATGGTCGACCGATATGTCTGCCTGCCAGTGACAACGTGCCCGCGAAAAAATTGAATTACGCCGTGACCACCGTTGCACTTACAACGGCACCGAAATATCGGAAACTCAAAAATAAGGTGCATGGTGGCAATTTTGTTACAAACTATTTTAACGGATTTTGTATAGTCCTTAGCTTTGCATACTTTTACGTAATGTATAATATCTCCACAATATTACCCTATTGCCTAATTGCCACCACCATTAATTCCATAACATGACTATTGTATGAAGTTTTGTGCAATAAAGTTTTAAATAAGATTTGAGTTGGAAAAGCAGCTTAAACAAGTTTTTCTGTGATTCATTTTTTTTATGTAATAGGTGGCAGACGAGCACACAGATCACCTGATGGTAAACGATTGCCGCCGCCCATAGACAACTGCAACACCAGTAGAGTGTGCATTGTCAAGGAAAAGCAGCTTAAACAAGTTTTTCTGTGATTCATTTTTTTTATGTAATAGGTGGCAAACGAGCAGACGGACCACCTGATGGTAAGCGATTGCCACCACCCATAGACACCTGCAACACCAGTAGAGTCCCAAGTGCATTGCCAACCTTTAACCCCCTAACCTCGGATTGGGCCACACCCTCACTCACTCACTCGACGAATCAGCGCAGGCGCTGCTTCACGCCGGTGTTCTGTGAGGCCGTGGTATCACTCCGGTCGGACCAGCCCATTCATGCCGAAGCGTGGCTCTCCCACGGTCACAAACAATCAACAAACGGTTACAGCAATCAACTCATAAAGAAACAAAGTACGTATTGTAATGGTCCCGTGAGATAAGGTTTTTATGGCGTCTCAAAATGGCCACCGTAAAAGAAAGTGGGACTTTAAATTAGATTGAGAACCTGTGTAAAGGGGGGAATCTTCAGGTTTTCACCGTAATAGTGATTCGATGCATAAAATGTTAGGTTAATGTTCCTATAGAATTTAATGTTATGGGAGGAACGAGTGAGAATGTTTCCTGGTATCAGTTTTACTGGTTGATTTCGTTTGTTTCTATTAACTTTTTTTTTTATGTGACAGGTAGCAAACGAGCAGGCGTATCACCTGATGGTAAGCAATTGCCGCCGCCCATGGACACTTGCAACACCAGTGGAGTCACACGCAACCTTTAATCCCCTTCACCTCCCCGGGTGGGCCTCCGGTACCCTCACTCACTCGGCGAAACACAGCACAGGGTCTGCTTCACGCTGGTTTTCTGTGCGGCAGTGGTATCACTCCGGTCGAGCCGGCCCATTCATGCCGAAGCGTGGCTCTCCCACAATTAACTATGTATGTATTATCCAAATACCGTCGTAAGACCCAAGAGCCTTGATTTTCCATTGTGTCTGCTGTCTGGGCCTTTCGACGGTAAATAATTTTTCTGTTCTTAAATTCGTCGTTTTAAAAAAATAACCATTGATACGAGTTGAAAGATGCGATTTTCAAAGGATTAATCTGTTTAATTCACCAAAAATAAAAGGACAGAATCCTACTAATATTATTAATAAACGCTAAAGACTCTAAATATGGTACTCGTATGTAGTAGTAGTATGCCGAAGCGTGGCTCTCCCACGGAAAAAATACAAGTCTATCGCTTGAATGGGCGGCCACGCAGTCTGGTATGATCCCACGGTCTTCACTCAACGTCCCCGCCTCGTCCATTGGTCCCTACTCATCCGCGCCATCAAGCACTCAACTGATGGACAGACGAACTCAAGGAACACGCAGGAGTGAAATTGATAGCTTAGGCGTCTAACCTCGTCGCATTTATGGAATTAGATGAGAGAAGCCTATATTTGGGATGTAACGGAATAAGTTTTATCGGAACCGAAGCCGGAATCGGAGTTTTTAAATTTGCTTTATCGAAATCGGAACTGGAGTCGGAATTGGAATCGGAAGCAGGGTGACGTGAGAGAGTATAGTTATTTAAGGATGGAGGATATAATAGAGGATAAAACATAAAAAATTTCCATATTTCCAATCGAATCATAACAGTCGGTCTTCACACGCAGTCGCACTCGCCCGCTATCTATGCTTCAACCTCTCCGATTCAAACCTCCGATTAAAAAATGTCGGAGACGTAGTCGGAACCGAAAGTATAATAGTAATCGGAAGTTCCGACTTAACGGAACCGGAACCGAAGCTCCGTAACATCTCTACTGCAAACGATGATGAGTATTTACAAGTGTACTTCGACGTGTAACCTCTTATTTTATAGTACGGTGGCCTACAGATCAAGTTACACAAATCGAACCTCACTTTTATGTCAAACGTGTTTGGTTGATGTGCTGGCCACTGTACATACCTAACAAAAACATTAATATTGAAAACGAAATACGAGATTCTAAGCTCATTACAAGCATTATTACTTAGGGTTGCCCTTGAGTTCCTAACGATATCAATCATTTTAAGGCACGTTATGTAAAAGGAAAGGGGGCAAATAAGTAAGCGGTTGGCCTGATGGTGACGGATCACCGGCGGATGCCAACCCTTAAAACCGAGTTAATTGAGATGATGCTTTTAGTAAGAAGAAAGACTTCATACTTTCTTCTTAATTAAAAAATATTATACTAGCTTTTGTTTAGGGCAGCTGGCCGTCCAAGGTAGCGCTGGAGCGATGAAGATGAAGAAAAATGTTGACAAAGTGGCTAAGGTGTTCGCCTGAAGCGCGAAAGGTCCCGGGTTCGATTCCCGGTCAAGTCAATTTAGGAAACTACATTTTCTAAATTTTCTTGGGTCTGGGTGTTCTGGGTTGGCAGTGGAAAAGAATGTAGGCTGATACTTTATTTTATTAGATTTTTCATACAAAGACGGCTATTCTTTCGGCTAGGTCATATTGAATGGTTTTTTTTCCGGACAAATGCAGATAATACATTTTGACCAAAATAACTCCTAATATCGAGTAGAAAAACTTTAAGAAAGTTTCCGTAAACAATGCTATAGCAAACCTACAAACTATTGTTTGGGTATATCGGCAAAGTTAAGTTACACCCTGTATTGAAGTTTTTTTTTTTATGTGATAGGTAGCAGACGAGCAGGCGGATCACCTGATGGTAAGCAATTGCCACCGCCCATGAACACATGCAACAAGTGCGCTGCTAACCTTTTATCCCCTTCCCCCCCGATAGAATATGCGTTGATAACAATATTTTGCTTTTAAAGTAGCAGATTTAACAAAAAACAATAGTAATCTATGTTTCTAACTAGATAAAATACTATCACTGTATAACTATCATTCCGCGACATCTACGTACTATATAATTCAATTTTATCAAAAAATGTGAATCTCTTCCTTTTTTAGAAATGATAACATAACACAACCTACGGTCCTAACCACTAGCCGATTACTGCCAAACAATTGCCAAACAAGCGCTCCGTGGTCTAGTCACTAGTGGCAGGCCTATCCCACTCCGCGTGTAGGTATCGAACTTGCAAGTACATGCGGCGTCCCCTCCGGAGGGGCCAATCAGCAGAAAATCACGAGCGAGCGGCGACGCATGTGCGACAGTTGCGTGCGATAGAAAGAGAACGCACTTCTAGGTATGAAACGCTGGGCGGTCGGAATTTCAGCTTAATGTTATAGCCTGAGCCATTATTTTTCTATAAACGGTTTTTAGAAGTGGGCTTTCTGTACTTGTACTATTAAGTATTCTGTGCTAGTGGTTTAAGTAGAGGAAAACTCACCCGAGAAATTCAAGATTTTTAGCTCGTCACTGCTCTAAGTTAGCTTCACCAATTTTTTTTCGTTTAAGTAAGTAGTAGAGTTTAGTCAGTATTATCATCCCAAAAATATTGGTACAGTGACCAGCCAAAAAGTTTTGGAATTCTCTAGCGAGTTTTTCCCTAACTCGTTATCTCGGGGTCCTGGTTCCCGGAGCGAGCAAAAAGTATGTTTCGAATTTTTCAAACATAGCTCGGGTTTGCGATCACCAATGTGCATTAGGCAAGCGTGGTGATTAAGCCTAATCCCATCATAGTATGCATGACTTGATTTCTATGATGGAGGCCTTTGCCCTGCAGTAGGATATGCTGATACTACTTATAGGTACTAAGAAAACAATTTCGATTCAGAAAATAGAACGGAGAATAGTTTTATTCTGCAATACGTATTAGACACAGGTCCCTCCACCAGCCCATGGTCCTTCCTACCGTCTCGGCATACGGACCGAATCTTGGGAGACGCTCACCAGGTACTTGCCAAGGGCTCTTTCCCGGGTGCGTTTCTTCACTCCCTACGAAGTCTGTGTCTTTAGCCCATCTCAATGTCACTTCTCCCCAAATGGGGCGTGAAACACCACAGCACAAGAGACTCGCGCTCGGGCAGTTCCACATCAATCGAACTCCTTCCTAATGTCAAGCAATACGTATTATGTAATTAATTTATATCACGCTCAGTCAGCTTGTGACCCCGCCTGCTGAAACGTCAAGCAGTAAGTACAAAACAACGTACTCGTCGCCTTAATCCCCGTTTTAATTAATTACAGAACAGAAAAGAGTGACAGACAGTTCTAGGCCTACGTTTGATTTAAATAAAAGCGTTCTGATAGCATATACCTACAGGGCGTCCCACGGCCATGCCACATGGAGAAAAATTACCTTTGTTAAGGTAAATGAAACATTTTACTGAAAGAAGACATTATCCTAATTTCAAAAACAATCTATAGCATTCATAGATTTTTAAATATTTTTTTTTATGTGATCGGTGGCAGACGAGCAGGCGAATTACCTGATGGTAAGTAATTGCCGCCGCACATGGACACCTGTAACACCAGTGGCGTCACAAGCGCGCTACCAACCTTTTATCCCCTTCCCCCCAGGTTGGGCCTCCGGTACCCTCACTCACTCGGCGAAACACAGCACAAGTGCTGCTTCAAGCCGGATTTCTGTGAGGTTTATTACACGGTTGAACCGGGAAATGAGCCCGCTACACGAGAATAAAAATTCCCTGTAGCTTTATCACACCGATTGGAAGGCTTCATCATAAGGATTATTTTATGATAAATAAGATACTATCTATACTATTTATAAAGAGGTTAACCTCATATTTCACGCCGGCGCTTATAGGTAAACCAAAAACACGAAACACTTGCGCGATACAATCAACGTCCAGCGCCATCTATTGGTAGACAGTGGAACTACTGCCCCGAAACGAAGTGAGGGCGGGCTACTAGTCAGATATAAAAGAAAGACCAGGAATGTTAATATTGTAATACAAAATTAATCAATTTATTAAATGCTCAAAATAAGTCACCTCCTGTTGAATACAAAGTCGCACCTACTATTTCACAACAAATGTTAAAATTCATGGCAATCCATTTAGGAAATTTGACAGTTTGCTTTAGTTTGATGTGTGGCTGTAAGTACTTAGCAACATTCACATTACTAATGCAGAAGTATCAACACAACCAACGTAGCCAAATTAACAGAGCATTCACCAATCATCATCATCATCATCATTTCAGCCAATAGACGTCCACTGCTGGACATAGGCCTCCCCCAAAGTTCTCCACACAGATCGGTCCTGTGCCACCCGCATCCATCCGCATCCGCATTCACCAATGCATGGTCAAAATTTATAACAAAACAAAATGTAATTTCAAAAATATTTGCCAGTTAACCTATAACAGATCAAGCGGTTAATGTTATTTTACATTAAAATATTAAGTTAACTACGATATTTTTTAAAGATTCAGGTCAATTATCTTCTTTCTTTATGTTATTTACATATAAAGAAGAAGAAAAGAAGATATTATTCTCTATTTTTTAGTACACAAACGCTATGATATATTTTTCCCCCGTATAATTTCTTATTATTCGTATCACAACATACTTAGTATAAAACAAAGTCATTTCTCTGTATTTAGAGCTTTGAAACTAAGCAACAGATTTCCATGTTTTATTAATACAGAGTGTTTCAAGAGAAAAGTTTGTGTGTATAAAGTTAAAGATAATAATTATATGCATAATATTGCACCCGAATAAGTTAACATGTTGATCCTGCGCCCGATCTCTTTTCCGTCGTGTTACACTGGTGTCCCATTGAATTAAGCCCTCTTGATTCAATGGGGGGACACACACCGGTGCACAGGTGTTTAAGGGTAATGGAATAGAGAGAGCACCTGTGTTTGCGCACATACTTGAGCACTAATATAGCTTGCGTATGTAACTGAGCGTAAAGATTGGCCGCCGTAGCTGAATATCGTTTATATTTTATTTGATGCACCCGAGTAAATCCCGGGCTCGTCACTTCATCTCTAGTTACTATCTCAACTTATTTCCCCAAATTCCAACATTAATTAAAAAAACACACAAGGAAAACTCACCGCAACATAATAAGAGATCCTCAATCCCTTCACAGTAAGGAAACACAATTAATCACAAAAATTCAACACACGAAACTCTCAACAAGTTTATTTTCCTCGGAGAAGAAAATTCGGAACACGCGACGCGGCCGTCCCGCCCAAACGATAGGGTAGAACTAATGTTGCTGCGAGATAGCTGGATAAGCGCAACTTATATTTTGTTCATACTGATTAACAGATAATAACAAATTGGGCTATTTTTGTTTTCGTCGATATGACAAGACATTTTCACGAGTGAAAGGAAAGCAAAGGTGTAGAGAACTGCTAAGCAATGAAACTTGCCGGCTTCTGTATTCCCAGAGAGCTACAATTTGGGTGTCTTGTTGAGGGTGAAGTTGAGGGTGAATAGGCGTCTTCTGGAAAAGCACGTTACATTTCAGAACTTATTGGCTGTATGAGCTAAGTAGAGTTGCGTGAGTGTAGTATGACGAAGTAAAGCTTGAAGTTAAAAAGATGATGCTTGCGTAGTTTTTTAAGTTTTCGCGTTACATTATAACTATAAAGTAGGTATTAAACCGGGATACCGGATTATCACAAAATGTGAGGGTGTCCGAAGATTCGCTGCCGGGCCCTAGCAGACGACGCCGTGCACCGCCAGTTCGCTTGTGACCACGGCTGCTGCAACGTAGCCGAAACGTCAAGCAGTAAGTACGGTGGCCAGCACATCAGGTTACTACAATCTGTCAATATTTTTTTTTTTCTTTTTTATGTGATAGGTAGCAGACGAGCTGTGTGAGCATATCAACTGAGGAAATTTGACAGATTGTAGTAACTTGATGTGCTGGCCACTGTACATACAATGTACTTAAAAATAAACGTCGCGTTAATTCCCGGTTTAATACTTTATAGTTATGATGCTTGCGTGTTGTGGAGGCGATGCTTGTTAAGTAAAATCACTTGGACGAAGTTATTTAGTTTATTTAGTAAAAAGCTTGTTTACGATGAGTTGATTAACGCTGATTAACTAACTAGACATCGGCAAACAAGTAGTTTTTGTACCGCGCGCGACCAAAATTCGGGGCGCGCCTTCAGCAAATTGTACGTAAGTAACGTAAACGTTGTAGGTGAGATGAGGTCAATAATAATTGCAAACCCATTAAATATAAAAAAAGAAAATCAGTGGCGCTTGAAAAAATTTAAGACAAGCCGTTATGGAATTTAAATCTCTTTCTTACAAGACATGGTCAGAAGTTTTTTTTTATAAATATTTCTACCCTCCTCTTAAGAAGATAACTTCGCCCATGTCAAGTGAAATAATTGATATAATGTAGGTAGTCAACTGTCGAAGTATAATAAAATTCATACCTCTGTTATAGCAAAATTCTATAGTATTCGGGAACCGTAAAACCAGGCGCCTGGTCATAAAAAGGTTAAGCTCTCAATTGCGTGATAACACGGTTTTTATGTTTTTTTTATGTGATAGGAGGCAGACGAACAGACGGTTCACCTGGTAAGCGATTGCCGCCGCCCCTACAATTGGCCCCATGGGGCCATATCAGTTGAGTCACACGTACGCTGCCACCTTTTAACCCTCTTTCCCCTTTAGGGATTGGGTCTCCGGTGCCCTCACTAACTTGGCGACAAAACAGCGCAGGCGCAGCTTCAGGTCTTTTTTATACTAGAGGCGGCAAACGAGCACGCGGGTCACCTGCTGGTAAGCAATCACCGCTGCCCATGAACGTCTGCGAGATCAGAGAGGTCGCTGATGCGTTGCCGGCCTTTTAATAAGGAGTACTCTCTTCTCTTGAAGTCTGTTGCGTTGCGGTTTTTATGACATTATCATTGAACTTCATGACAATTAGAAAAAAAAAATACTAAGAGCAAGCAAATTTTGCGTAGTATTTAGGTATGTAAATAGACTAATACTTTACTTAAGATACGCTAGTCTGAAACCGTGCTTACAAAAAAAAACAATTTCTGTTTACTATTTCCTTTGAATTCCTGTAATTCAATTCAATCGTTGCAAACGTAAGCTCCCTTTTGTGTTACTTGTTCAATAAATGTTTCTTCTATACTAAAACTGTCCATTTGAGACGGGCACAGTATAATTATTCCAGTTATTACGTCATTATTGATGAGATTCTAGCTAAATGATTGGCAAAACTAAAAAAAATTTAACAGTAGTTCCACTGTCTGCCAAATAGATGGCGCTGGGGGTCGATTGCAACACGCTAGTGTTTCGTCTTTTCGTTTTATCTATATATAAGGTATGTCGATGTCTATGGAGTTTATCTCTTTATAAAGAGTATAGAAGATTAAAATTAAAGCCAATTTTCAATATTGTCACTTATAAGTGACAATTAAGGTTTAATTAATGTCTCTGAGTGCGGCAGTAAGATCAACAAGTCAAGTCAGTGTTAAAAACACCGAAAATAGTAAAGGTAATGCCTAAAATAGCTACCTTAATGTTAGATTTAGAACGATCAAGCCTCTGGCAGTATTTACACTGTACTTTCATTTCAACACCCTAGCTGATACAGGGTTGTGCCCGCCACAGCCCCTGCATGCCTAATGAACTATAGCCAAGTGCTATTAAGTATTCTCAACCAGGCGGACAAACAGACTGGCACCCCTAGGGATGAAGTAATGAATATACTTAGGTGGTTGTTTAGTCTAGCAGTTTTCGATAGAATTAGATAAATAGTTCGATTATTTGTTTAGACGACAAAAAGGTATACCTAAAATACTTATCTTTTAATCAGTTAGTTATACATACCTAGTGGACACAGAAGTCTACATATACTTTTATCTAACCGTTCGTCTCATACGCGCACATAACCTATTGCGTGCACAGGGCCTATTGCGTGTAAAAAATCCGTTAGATGGCGTACTTGTAGACTGAGAACCAACTTCAACGTCATTGGTCGTTTAGTGACTAATTGACGTCTCACATCAAAACTTGTAACACCACTGGTGTTGCAGGTGACCATGGGCGGCGGTAATCGCTTACCATCAGGTGATCCGTAGGCCCGTCTGCCACCTATATCATAAAAAAATAAATAACCAATCACCGTGTAGATATTTCACTACACTACACTACATCACATACATTGGCCTGACTCTGAGATAGGTAGCTCAAGCACCTGTGTTACAGATATCAGAACCAACAGTGGAATTACAAATATATACGTATAATACTTTTCTTTTGTAAATACATACTTATAATACATAGAAAACACCCAGACCAATACAAACAAACATGTTCATGCACACAAATGTTTGTACTGTGCGGGGATCGAACCCGCAACCCTTGGCCCAGACGCAGCGTTCACTACCACTGAAACCACCACTGAGATGGACCTCAGTCTACAAGTACGCCATCTAGCGAATTTTTTAACTCAGAAAAGCCCCCATTGGTTTAGCCGTGTGCGCATGAGGAAGTACACACACACTTGTATCATTTTCCTTATTTTATCAGATTACAGATTGCATGACAAAAACTTAATCAATATCTACGCATGTGGTATATACTCTTAGGTATGGAAAATATCAACAGTTCGGACAGACAAAAAATAAGCGGCGCATGTTATCACCTATCGCCATGATAAGATAGTGCCGTCAATCAATTAATATATTTAGAAAAGGTATAGTGGAAAAGTTGATGTGCTTGTGTCTGTACACCATTAAAAAAAACGTGCAAGGTGTATGTGTGAACATTTACATCCCTTTCACCATATCTTCTACAACAGTGTTTCCCAAACTTTGTTATGCCATGGCCCGGTAATTTTCACACTGGCCCTTCGTGACCCACTAAGTACCTACTTTCAAACTCAAGCTGGTTCCATTAAGGTTAAATAATACACATTTATTAATAGTAGAAACGTTTATTAGTACTAGGTACTAATATTTTGTTAGTGCGAAGTATGCAGCTGTTTCTTATTTTTTACTAAGGAATCCAAGTTAGGTATTAACCATGTTTTTAAAATAGGTAAGGCGAAAGTGTCGCGACCCGATTATTTCATTTTGGTGACCCGGCACCGGGTCGCGACCCGGCTTTTGGGAAACGCTGTTCTACAACATTTCTACAACATTTTCTTCTACGTTTTTAATTTATTTTTCTATCAATCAATCAGTCAAATCATTAATTGCCACAGTTACATGTATTAGATACGTACAGCCACACATCACAGTATACAAAACTGTAATTTTTTTTTTCAATCTACTCTCATCTTATTCTCATAGACATTAGGTTCAATATCGATTGAGGAAATTTGACTGGTTGTGGTAACCTGATGTGGCTGACTGTACATTGGGTAGATGTTAGCACCAATTGAAAAATACAAATGTAACCTGCCATAAGGCATACAATATTGCACATGACTTACTATTTAATCTGTGTACCATTTAAATTCAATCTTAACATTAGGGATCGTAATCTTATATCGGTTCGACAGATACACCCTGTATGATGTGTCAAGAAAGTCTTGAAAACAGATTTTTAGGAAAGATATTACAGGTCTAAAGTAACATTATTTTTTTTCTAAATAAAATAATTTTGTCTCCCAAAAGCTCATTTATCAAATCGACCTAAAACAACTATCCGATTTATTAAAATTAGGCAGGCAGTGGAAAATAAAATTATTTGTTTATTGTAAAAACATCGAGTTGCCAGAAGAGGCAGAGAAAGTCACAGAGTGTCACAATTTTAAATTAAAGTTAAATACTTTTTATATGTGTTTTTGTAACATTCTATAAAGAAACTAAGGAGTTTCAATACGATTAAATAGTCTAATCGCAGACAAAGTCAGTAGAAAACATAGTAAAAACAAGCGATAAGACATTTCAATATAGCGTAGTTTATCACGTCGAGCACTCACATATCTGCTATTTACAATTATTGCTAGAATTTTCGCTGTGATTTAGGATGGCACTTGCTAACTTCTTTTGTTTTTATAAATAACTAGTGGCCCGCCCTCATCTTGTTTCAGTAGTTCCACTGTCTACCAATAGATGGCGCTGGGCGTTGATTGCATAGCGTTAGTGTTTCGCCTTTTCGGTTTGTGGATGTTTAAAGAATTTATCTCTTTATGAATAGTATAGAAGATAGATATAAGAGAAGATAGTTCTGATTCTGAATAATAATTATTAGTGATGCGCCGAATAGTGGTTTCACCGAATAACCGAATACCGAATAATATTCGGTTCAATCTTTACCGAACCGGATTTTCGGCCGAATTATTCGGTTTACCATTTTTTATTTAAAACCACCTAAATAAGTCAAGTCGTACTGAGATATGACTTGAGTGTTTATTCTTTCCGTGTCAGATTTTTTCTTAACGTATTGCTGTTATACCTAGTGCCTATTAAGTAAATAATGCACTTAATAAAATCATCGAAGGGTTCAAATGGGACTCGAACCCACAACCTTCCACATACCGGGTGGCTGCTCTGGTATGCGGTGGGTGGCGGTATGTGGAAGGTTGTGGGTTCTAGTGCCACAAGGACTCTTCGATGTTTTTTTAAGAACCTACTGAATGAATTGCAAAGAATTTCTATAAGTAACAAAAATAAAATTATTTATCATTAAGTATAATAAAATTATTTATTGTTGACTAGCTTTTGCCCGCGGCTCCGCTCGCGTTAAATTCGGGGTAACACGGAGGGGCAAAAAGTATGTTACTCTCCATCCCTTCAACTATTTCCACTTAAAAAATCACGTTACCTAATTCGTCGCTATACGTTTTGCCGTGAAAGAAAGACAAACATACAGACACACTTTCCCATTTATAATATTAGTTTGGATTCCTATTTTTATTACATAATAATAATTTGCTACGTAAGTGTCAATAAGTAAAAGTAAGTGTAAGTGTAAATTTCTTCAAGAAACGAGCCTATACCTTCCTAAAAGGCCGGCAACGCATCCGCACTCCTTCTGGTGTAGCTGATGTCCATGGGCGGCGGTGATCACTTACCATCAGGTGACCCGCTTGCTCGTTTGCCTTCCTATAATATAAAAAAAAAAAAGTGTTTCTAATTAAAATTTAAAATGTTGAGTTTGAAAACAAAACTTTACAATCATCATTTACATCATTCATAACATCCTTTTAAAAAAGTCC
Organism: Cnaphalocrocis medinalis; assembly: GCA_014851415.1. NCBI lineage: Eukaryota > Metazoa > Arthropoda > Insecta > Lepidoptera > Crambidae > Cnaphalocrocis > Cnaphalocrocis medinalis. The sequence continues at coordinate 4,043,301 of CM026294.1, forward strand.
AGATATTTTTCAATATAAAATTAATAGTAAAATGAATATTGATCTAGGGCTTGAAAATAAATTAATTATTTTTTTTTAAGTTAATGTTAGCTACATAATATGTACCTACTATAGGACAGAAAATAAATATGTGGACTTTAGTTAGATGTTAAAATACATGTTGATTTCAAGTTTAATTGCTTTCATTCGGCACTAGAACCGAATAATTCGGCCGAATACGAATAGTGAAAAACATGCCGAATATGCCGAATACCGAATACCAACCGAATATTCGGCGCATCTCTAATAATTATGTACCTACGTTTACAATCGCTTATCAGGTGATCCGTCTGCTTGTCTACCATCTAACACATAAAAACAAAATGTGATTCGTGATGAAAGGTGTCGTGGAATGTATCGTCCTACCATATCCACAAAATGAGTGTCTTTCAACTCGGGTCGAAACATAAAATAAAGAAGCGCCAGAAAATCAAACTAGGTCAACCCCTGAACTATGAGTTCCAGATGATGATAATTAACTGGGGGCGTTAACCCAGAACAACCAGACCCAAGAAAACTTAGAAAATGTATTTGTAAATTGACTTGACCGGGAATCGAACCTGGGACCTTTCGCGCTTCGGGCGAACACCTCAGCCACTGCGCCATCGAGGTCGTCCTTTGCAAAACATCGCACTATACCTTCCACATCAAAAAAAAACATTCATAAAAGCGTGAATACATAACGAATATTATTCTAAGCCCCTATTCACATATTCTGTATCAACGCAACAAAAAGCGTAGATTAAAGATGGGAGAGCAGCCTGACTGACGGTATAGTCAGCATAGTATACAGGTAACCAGAGGGTCGCATTTGAAGCTGACGGTACGACCGAATCGGAGTTCCCTTCCCTTTCTCATCCGCTGTACGCGCTGTTGTTTGAAAGGGACAGGTACAGCCATCAGAGGTTTTACTACTCTTGAACGGTATTAAAGAAAACAAGCAGATGATGCGATATGATTTCCACCCGCAACACCAGTGGGATCATAAGTGCTCTGCTGACCTTTTGTGCCTGTACCATCAGGCGGAGAGAGGTCATCTTGATTGTCCTCAATATAAAAAAAAATTGCCAAAAGTATAGGTATACAATCAATGACTTATAACTAATTGAACTCTTTTTTTCCCAGGGGAAACCATTATGGCTTTCACCTTGCCACATGTGGGGGACAATGTGGTGTGTGGGACTCTAACCCTAACCAAAACCCCTGGGGTGTCCATCTCAGCGCAATCGCGGTCGGATACCCCACAGCCGGGACTGGACCGTACCGCAAATCGCGCTCGCCACTTCGAGCCAAATTGTTTGGCGCAATGCAGCCCTTCCCAAATGCGCGACCTACCAGGTCACCCAGTAGGATTTTTTCCCTCGTGGAGTCGTGATACTGAGCAAGCCACTCACCACGTACTCCGAAGCCCGTTTAGTCGCCTTGGCAGTATTCTTAACGCCCCTAGCCACAGGGCACGACTAATCGAACTCTGCACTAAGCTAAGCTTGCGTCGCAGAGTCCAGACTACAGTTACTACTTAAATAAGTTTATAACACATGTTTAAATGAAGTGAGAGCGGTCCCATTAGTAAAAAAAGTAAGTACCTACTTGGAAGTCACCCCTTGCTACTGGGAAGTTTCGTATTATGACATTTGCGCTATGATTAATGAATATGAATGGGAGGGGTACGGGGTAAATTGAATAGGCTGCAAGTAGAGAGGAAATATTTTACCAATTTGAAAAGTAGTCTGGATTTTCAATACACCTGATATTGTTTCTAATTACTTAGCATTGATCGGAATAAGTGGTTATAAGTTGCATTAGTTTTGACTACCTGTGTTGCAATTGCTTATAAAAGAAATAACGTAGATAAGATGCAGTTGCACGATAAAATAGCTACCTAGCACCATCTATTGGTTTTAAACATGAGTTTTAGACATTAGGAATGCTACTCAACAATCCCGAAGCGAAGTTATCTCATAACCTACTACTTTTTAAACTGTAGACATTATCTTAAATAACAAAACAAATTTTATTTAAAACCGAAATAGGTCTTAATTAAAAAAATAGGTCATAATTAAAAAAATCTTGGAATAAACATTTGAATATTGTGGATAAAATAAATGGTAAATTCCAAGATATCTTTAGTATAATATTTACCTAAAATAGATACTTTTTTCTAGGGATTATTCCGAAAATTTCTATTCACCCCGTGAACTTAGTCACTTATAAAAGTAAAGTATCAGCCGATGTAGGTACAATAGTCCCACTGTAGGGCAAAAGCCTCCATCATAGAAATCAAGTCATCGCTACTATGATGGTATTAGGCTTAAACACCACGCTTGCCTAATGCGGATTGGTGATCACACACCCGAGCTACTTACGAGTATGTCCGAAAAATTCGAAACATACTTTTTGCTCGACCCGGGACCCCGAGATCACGGCCCGGTATTTAAACCACTAGACCAACGGGGCGTCTACCTAGGTACTATAATGTATAGTTAAGTAAAGTAAAGTATCAGCCTATAACTATCCCACTGCAGGGCAAAGGCCTCCATCATAGAAATCTAGTCATCGCTACTATGATGGGATTAGGTTTAATCACCACGCTTGTTTTATGCGGATTGGTGATCACAAACCCGAGCTACTTATGTCCGAAAAATTCGTAACATACTTTTGCTCGACCCGGGACCCCGAGATCACGGCCCAGTATTTAAACCACTAGACCAACGGGGCGTCTACCTAGGTACTATAATGTATAGTTAAGTAAAGTAAACTAACTAACTAGGTTGGCGCACCGACCCATAGTCTTGGCCTCCGATAATAAGAGCCTCCATCTTGGTCGATCCTGTGCCACCTCCTGCCAGTCATCTGCCGAGAAGTAAAGTAAAGTATCAGCCTATATACTATCCCACTGCAGGGCAAAGGCCTCCTTGATAGAAATCAAGTCATCGCTACTATAATGGGATTAGGCTTAATCACCACACCAATTGGTGATCACAAACCCGAGCTATGTTCGTAAAATTCGAGACATATTTTTGCTCGACCCGGGATTCAATCCCGGGATCCCGAGATCACGGCCCGGTGCTTAAACCACTAGACCAACGGGGCGTTCCAAGTAAGTTCCTAAAATACAACTTGTTGTTGAGAAAATTACAAATGGACTAGAGTATAATGGAGTCCATTAATAATTTTCCAAAATTACTTAGGTAGTCTAAATAAATAATTCTAAAAGGACATTTTACAGGATGGAAGGGCCGATAGCTTCCATTGAAGTAATAATTAAGCTCTCGAACCCTTTTAATGAAATAGACTGAAACAATGCGGGACAATAATTAAACTGGGACGCCATTACGAAGTGTTAATTGACATAAAACATGGAAAAAGAAGAGTTTTCATGTGCTAGGACGAGTCAACGGGATAACTGATGGTAAGCAATTGCCGGTTGAAAAGCGTCAAGTAGGAAGTAACTATAATGTAAGTTCTATTCAATAAATATTGTCACGAATTATGCCGTTTTAATTTTATTTTTATGTCATAGTTGGCAAACGAGCAGATTGATCTTGATTGAGGTAATGGTAAGTGATTTTCGCCGCCCATAGACACCTAGAATACCAGTAAAGTCACTAGTGCGCTGCTCTATGTTAGTGACTATGAAAGTTTAAAAAATTCTATAGAGAAGGTTGGCCGTTAACATTTGACTGGCCTGATACTGAATGAATGAATTATGAATGAATTAAACTTTATTTGGCACAAAATCACACACAATAAAAAAGAAAAACATACACACACAAAAGAAGAGAGACAAATTTATAATAATATTAAATGCGCCAAATAGGCGGCCGCTCAGCAAATTGTCGGTGTAGGTCCGAGTGACCTGCCCCGACGCTGGTTTTTAGCGGCTACCTTGTAATACTATTATGCACCTGTTCCATTGTAATGTTTCTTTAAAAAAAAAGGAGAAAATTATAAAAAAAAAATTAAATAGAAAAAAAAAACCAGTAACAATAGAACAGGTGCATAACAGGGGGTTGGTTGACATAATACAATTTGCTATACTGAATATTAAAAAAAAAGTTATTCTTGAAGCGCCGCTCCATTATTGAAGATTGTCCATCAGCTTTTTAAATCGTGGTTTATCTTCTTTATAAAAAGTCGTTTGGCGGATTTGATGGCAGTAAAATGTCGTATGTTCCTACGTTTTCTACACAGGATGTATCCCTATTACCACGTCTTCTACCAAGCATTCTGCACAACGTATTCTATAACTTTCGGTGAAAGGGGATGTAACTGTTTGACGATACACCCCGTAAGTATGCCTATCACGTTTAAATTCTGTTTACCTAATACGGCCGAACTCTTAAAGGCTCTTCCAAAACACTTAGATTAACCAATTTATAAATTGGTTGTCATAACGGCTTGTTAAACAACCAAGCCTATAATAATTTTCTGAGTTCACGGGCCTTTAAGGCTAGGAAAAATACCGTTTATTATTGTATTAAAATGTAAGAAGTTGTTTGTAAAATCAAAATGAAATAAATAAATGCGCCAGACAATCACACCTATCAACCTGGTCTCAAACTAGGACAACTCCTGATGAGTAGGTATCAGATGTCGACAACCATAAAAAACTTGTCAAAAAGACCAAGTCTCGCAACTAAGTTGTTATACCGAAAAAAGTTGTGAGGTTCATGTAATACCAAGTCGATTATTAATATTATCGAACGTTATGATATTATGCCAAATGTCAGTAGCTCAGACTGACATGTGCAAAACTCGACTACTACTGTTAACGGAAGACAACGACAGGCACGAAGCTAGAATGGTCCGAATCCTATATTAATTCAGAATAAACGAAAACTGAAGATAGCCTGTTAGTCTTACATATATGCTATAATGCTACCTCCCGTTTTAATACTCTTAATCATTTAGGTACTCATTTGCATCATTTGCTCTTAATCACACACATCTTTTAAAGATTATTAAAAAAAACTCATTAAAAAAAACTATCGGATTGTTTGTCATGCGAACATAAACGTTTAGCTCAAAGGTACGGGTATTAGTACCAACGAATGTAACACAAATAAACATTCAAATAGATGAATTATTTTGTATGCATAAGTTTGCACTGTACCTATTTGTAACATGCAAATTCACGTGCAGAACTTTAGAGCTTAATTTAGATACTGCAGCTTTGTTTGCATCTGATTCATTTAGGAAATTATACGATTTCCTTTGATACGATTATGTACCAATATCCTAATTTGAATGCAAAATAGAATAATTAAATACTAGGAATGTAACGTATAGGTACGACTTCGATTCCAATATATCAGATACTAGTGGCCCGCCCTCACTTCGCTTCGGGACCGTAATTCAGAAATGAACTAATAGATGGCGCTGTGTCCAATTACATCGCGCAAGCGTTTCGTGTTTTCGGTTTACCTATAAGCCTTGTCATTGTCTACAGAAGTTATCTCTTTGTAAATAGTATAGAAGATAGATAGATACCAATATTGAGTTTTCCTCTAATACGACGACTGCTCAAAAAAGGAGTAGGTAATATTTTTTTTATGTCTTGGGTAACCTACTGGGTCGTTGGTTGGTTGGTTATTAAGGTCCACCAACATGTATTATGGAGACAAACAGATCTTTTCCGTTAATTGACCATAGGCGGTCAATCAATGATTCAGGATTTGAGGAGTCTGGCCCCTGTGGCAATATGTTACTCGTTATCAACATATATATTTAGTTAAATTTAAATTATATATTATCTAAAAATAAAGTGTTTAAAATATTTTTAAATGTATGACCTTTTGTACAAGTGCTGTAAACTAGCCTTTTTTTTATAGGAAGGCAAACGAGCAAGCTGGTCACCTGATGGTAAGTGATCGCCGCCGCCCATGGAATCAGCTACACCAGAAGGAGTGCGGATGCGTTGCCGGCCTCTTAGGAAGGTATGGGCTCGTTTCTTGAAGATTTAAATGTCGTACCGTTTCGGAAATACCGCTGCGGGAAGTTGATTCCACAATGAGGAGGTGCGTGGCAGAAAGTGTCGAGTAAAGCGCACGGTAGTGGACCGCCATCCATCCAGGTGGTATGGATGGAATCCGAGTTTGTGGCGTGTAGTGCGGTGGTGAAATTTGGCAGCGTGTATTAATTCGAACATCTCCTCGGAGCACTCGCCGTCGTAAAGGCGGTAAAAGAGACATAGAGATGCAACATCTCTCCGCAGTGCCAGAGAATCTAGGCGAGCAGTGAGATTCTCGATGGATAGCCTATGAAATAGAAGATAATATTTTGACTTTGATTTTGACATGAGATTGTAAGTATTTTGTTACAAAAACAATGCAAAAACATACCTATCACTGGAATCTGGGAGGATCGCGTAAAATAAGTAAGTCACGTCGAAAGCCGAAAATATTTTAACATACGATTCCGGCATTTCATGTTTACGGAATATTTCCAGGAATTTATCTTTACATATAGTACAATATTTCTTTGTTTATAAAAAATATTAGGCGAATGTTTTTGCTGTAGAATTTAATAATTCGTCTATGTAGGACTAAGCTGTCTATCTATGGGCGGCGGCAATCGCTTACCATCAGGTGATACGTCTGATCGTCTGTCACCTATCACATATAAAAATCGATTGATATAATTTTTGTCCCATGTCTTACCCACACATGGAAAGATTGCAATCACTATGAACTTACCTACATGAGAATAAGTGGACAAGCAGGTCTTTGTCATAATAATGTCATTAGTCATTACTGTGGCAGTCTTCAAATCTATAATACCTACATTCAGCGGCACATTTAACCGCCCATAGCGTATTTATCATACAAACGTACCTACCGAATTTACGATTTCATAAATTCAAAACTAAAAAGTTTTATTGCAGTACTTTTAAGTAACATGACCTGTAGGTATATGGTCTTCTTTTGATCAAACATTTTATTCAACCATGCCGCAGGCCGCAGCCGTAGCAGGCATCCCACCTGGTGGACCGACGATCTGGTGAAGGTCGCGGGAGACCCTTAAATGCGGTTGGCACAGGACCGATCTGTGGGAAGAACTTTGGGGGAGGCCTATGTCCAGCTGTGGAAGTCTATTGGCTGAAAAGATGATGATGATTCAACCATGAAAACTTACTAATTTGTCCAAAAAAAAATCCGAATATTGACCATATTGACTTTAATTTTGTTTTTTTAATTGCAAACTGTAAGGTTTCCTTGTTTGATTGAAATGGTTGATTAATAACAAAACTAAAAAAAGACGTAATAATACGACGTAAAAACGTACGTGAGTACGTTATAGGTGTCATTATATGTGTTGGCCAAGAATATGATTTCAAATAGATAGGTACTTGTTAATTTTTGTAGAAATATTTTTCTGCTTTCTCTCTCGTACGTCCGCTTTTTGCTCATGTTAACAAGCCAATTAAAAAAAATGTATCCCTAGTTTGCCTTCGACCAACATCAGGCCGCGAGCGAAACAAAGTGTATATTTTACAAAGTACAATATTGTTTCATCCTTTTAGCGATCCAGCGATGGGAAGTAAAAATATTTTGTTATCCACTACATTTTTTTTAATCAGCCAACATTCTCCTACTGCTGGGGAGCAATTTTCGTACACTCGACATTAAGATCGAATCCGAAAGATATTCTCATGCACTCGACATTCAATTTGAATTTAAAGATTTCATACATTCTTCCATACAAATATCTACTTCGACTTCAATATCCAGCGCACGTAATTTGGAACAATATAATCATAGAACAAATTTTATTCAGGATGGTTAGAACCAGGGGCGTAGCTACCTTCGTATCTGCCGTATCAATTATACGGGGCCCCTAGGCCACGGGGGCCCCCAAAGTGTGTAAGGAAAGAAATAAAAACTTCCTAATTTATTAAACAAATGACAGAATTCTATAAAGCAATTACTTTTTTTCCTGTTTAAATACTCTACCTACATCGTTCAGGCCCGGGGCCTCCAAACCTTTTTTTTTATACGGGGCCCTTACGAGGCATGCTACGCCACTGGTTAGAACAACACGTAGTTAAAGGGATAGGTACCTACATGTTTTGCATCGCAATGCCTGATCCGATTGTCCTGATGGTTTCGATACAATAAGGCTTGATCCCAAGCGCAACTGAGGCTTTATAGTCCCAAAAGCCACTGGGGGGCGGGCGCCACTGAGGCAGTCCTATAGAAGTTGTAACGCCCCGTTAGTCTAGTGGTTTAAGTACCGGTCCGTGATCTCGGAGTCCTGGGTTCAAATCCGGTCGAGCAAAAAGTATGTTTCGAATTTTTCGAACATAGGTCGGGTGTGTGATCACCAATCCGCATTAGGCAAGCGATGACTTGATTTCTATGAGTGAGACAGTATATGGGCTGATACTTTACTTTCTTTATGGAAGTTGTACATAATACATTCAATTTTGAGCACTAAAATCTATATCAAGTCTTGATGTTTTCCAAAAAACGATGTTTATCTTTGCATGACTAGAATATTTTTGACGCAGCCATTTCTATTTCGTATTGAGTCATTTAATAAATATTATTTTATCGACTGAAACCCTTATCATAACACTTGAGGTGAGAGCGTTCAAATAAGTTGAAGTAGGTATGGATGAAGTACTCGAAAGCCCTCAATAAAAGTTAATTACTATATTTTGTCAATACTATGACGTCATAGCCAAAGGATTTTTTTCGACCTTTTGGTCGTCCCAATCTTTTGGCCGATCCTGAGCCCTACTATCTCTCTTCGGTCGAGTCACACTGGGTGTCCCATCAAAATGAGGGAATAGAGAGAGTACACCTGTGTTTACGCACACACTTCATCAGCAACCCACACTCGTGCACTGCTGGACATAGGTCTCCCCTAATGCACGCCACCGCTCCCGATTTTCAGCCACTCATCATCCAGTCCACACCAGCCAGCCTTCGAATATTATCATCCCATCTTGTCGCAGGGCGTCCAACACTACGCTTACTGAGTCGCGGTCTCCACTCAAGGACTTTACGGCTCCAACGGTTGTCAGTTTACCATCTAGACAGTATGACTATTAGACCATTGGAATGTTTTCCTGAGGGATACCCTACCTCACCCCCTACAGAGTAATTTTCTCAGACTTAATAAAAGTCTTCCACCTCTTGCAACATCCACGCTACGCCACTGCTAGGAGATGCTTATATTCACGCTTTTTCATAATACCTTTCCATTTTCTGTTGGAACTAAAATTCACACGTTAACGAGTGTCGAAAGTGTAAAGTTACAGTTTGAAGTTATTATATGAATCTTCAAGTTGGTATACTCAAGACGAACTTTTGATGCGAACCTTATTAAGTTTTGTAACTTACTTGTAATAAATGAGTTAGTGAAATTTCAAGAGAAACTACGAAAGTGGATGGAGAAAAAGCTCAGGTAGTTATGAGTAGAACAAAATTTAACCATGCGATAGGTAGCAAACGGGCTGACAGATCATCTGATAGTAAACGATTTTCCCTACTCATGGACCACACTAGTGGAGTCAAAATTGCGCTGAAAGGGGGTTTAAAGGTCGGTGCCTTTAAACCTCTTTCACTCACACGGCGAAACACAGCGCAAGTGGTTTCTGTGAAGTCACTATAATATTGTAGAGAAATAAAGTGTGAAAAGCTTGTTTTGGTTGATTTCTGGATGACGCGGACGTCAAAAATCGTGCTACTAGTTTCTGAAGAAAATTATGATGATGTAAAAAAAATGTGATTAATGGATCAAATCCAAAGATTGATCAACCCAGGACTCAAAACGCATCCATTCCTACTACAAAATGCGACCAACTAGCCATTGCTATGTAGACTAATGCGTAATTAATATAATTGCATATGGCTAGTCAAATGCGTACCTAAATAAATAAGAATGCGTACTGATTAAATTGGAGTGTGTACTGAGTAAATTAGAATGAGCCCCTACTGAATAAATTGAAATGTGTACTGAGTTAACTGGAATAGAATAGAACTGAGTAAATTGTAAAGCATACCCACTCAACATTCGAGACTTGGTGCTCGTTGCCAATAAATCGAATAGATCGGTTTTCACAACTCGCAACTAATGCAAAACTCTCGAATGATTTGACTCCACCCATCTCAATTGAGTAGTCAACCGCACTGATTGGAAGTTATCCCAATAATAAAGCATTGGAGTGTAACAGCACTGTGTCATTGGTATTTGTGATAAATACGAGTAGGTTTGTTTGCTTGACGTTAGGAATTTAATTAAAAGCAATTCACAGCCGTTTCAGAGAAAAGAGAATGGAATTAGATGCGTTAGGTAAGTCGTATTCTTCATATTCCTGCCCTATTCCCAGGTTATCAGGGGATCTACTCCACCAAACGATGTCGATTATTCTAACGATACGTACATGGTCGATTATTGCTATACCGCACATTAAGAAATGTCGTAATCGTATCGATTATCGTAGTATAGACAATGTACTTTAGTTTTATTTTGAGGACTAGTGGCCCGCCCTCACTTCATAATCCTCCACTCAGGTTTATGCTCCAAGGTGTCGTTTGCGCGATACATGGACACTACTGCCCCAAGTCATTGGCAGTATTCGTGCTCTCGTTCTGGTGTATTATGACCCCTGTCCTCTTTACGGCAGGAGCAAATAGGCTTTTCATGGGCCCACCTTAGACCTCATCTTTTAAGTGTTATTGCGGTCAAGTGCTAGTTGTAATGTTACGGTAACGTAACATAACAAAAATCTTACCAAATAGCTTTTTAAGATAATTTTCTTGTACTTAAATGTCATTTAGAAATGTCTTGTACAGGTGATAAATATTTATTGGGCTACATATACTTAACTCACTAAATAAAGAACAAATTTTGTTAAAAAGTATAATTTAATAATAAAAAAACTAAAATCAACAATGGCAATTGAGTTAAAGACATTGAAATAAATCGCTATATTACATTAATAAACGACATCTTTTAAAGATGTCAACTAATTACATATTTATATTTCTTATATTAGGTACTTTCCAGTATTTTTCGATTGCCCATAACATTATTTCTTAATGATATTTTCATCTATGGCACATTTTAAATTGTTTCTTTTTTTTTTGTAATGTTCGATTACCCCATTTTGGTATATAAAGGAATATTTTTTTTACGTTAGAAAAAAAAACAACCTTTATCTTGTCACCGATGTTGTTATATACAGGATGTATCTGTGAACATTTATATCCCTTTAACCACACCCTCTACTGACCATTCCGAACGACTTTTGTTCTACGACTTTTGAAAATTCGTCGAAATTTTTTTCGATCCCCATACAAATAAATTGTGATGAATGAAAAATTCACGTGACCGACTTTGTATGAAGAGTTGTAATTTCCAAAAGTCACAGAACAAATGTTTTTCAAAATGATTCGTGTAACGAAGTTAGAGGGATGTAAATGTTCACAGATACACCCTGTATGATAAAAAACAAATTAACTGAAAAATATGGGGACTTCCCCCATAGATCAACCCGACCACGCTGGCTCGGACACGTGAAAAAAATGGGAGTGGATCGAACGGCGAAAAAAGTTTATCTGACACGACCAATGGGACGCCGTCCTGTGGGTCGTCCGATATATCGCTGGAGGGGCGAAGTCGCCAACGACCTCAACGATAATGCACGGTTGACTGGAATTGGCACAAAACATTAACGGCGAACTTTGATGAAGTCCCATTTTGGGTCGTTCAGCCAGCGTAGTAATTTTCAAAAATACACCCTTATTTTTTAATTAATACAGACACTTTCTGGGTAGTTCCTGTTCTTGAATATAAAACATTTTCTCTGAGAAACATTGAGGTAAATTATTTTAAAAAATGCACCTTTCTATACGTGATCAGCTAATTGAATTGGTATGGAAGGATTTTTTTACGTATTTCACCCTATGCATATTTGAGAAAAATATCATTATACCAACTACCCTTAAAGTATTTGTACAGTCAACCACACATCAGGTTACCACCATCTGTCAAATTTTCTCTATTGATATTCAACTTAATGTATTTGACAATAAGATGAGAATTGATTGAAGAAATTTGACAGATTTGTATACCTTGATAACGATAAGTACTAATTAAAATACGGGTGAATGATTTAAATTCCTCCCACCTTTTGTTCCGCAAAGACCAGTCAAGCCGTTCTATTCTATAATTTATACTTTTCCTTTAACTCCAACATCATATAAATAATTCGGGTTTACTTTGCGTCCCGAACTAGGTCAAAATAATAACGTAGGACGGAAATCTAATACCACTGGGAATCGAACTTGTTACCCTCGCTTCAACGGGAATAAGAAAGTGTTTGCTACTTGTAGTCATAATATTGTACCTTGTTACAACTCTATACATACATATTTTACTTACTATACATTCTATATTTTAAAGCATTTACAATTTGTTTAGTAAAAATACATTTATTTACTAATTTAATATGTTGCATTTTTCACTGTACAATTTCAAAATAAAGTCAGCCAAAAAAAGTGCAATCCATTTTTAGTACTTTTTTTTATTTTATGTAATAAAATTAGGTTTCAGTAAATTTGTCCTCTTTCATAACAATCTTTTGGCTGACTTTACTCATAATAAAAAATTAAAATACAGTATATAACAAAATAATATCAGATTAAATTGAAAAATAGTTTTCAACTGTAAATACAACCAGTCTGTACAGCTCGCTTACAAAGAGCGAGTTGCACTGCAGAAAATCGCACTGTTTACACGTCACATACAAGTTACTAGCCCCAACGGGTCAGAAAGTATCTCCGTCGATCATAATAATATCTATCTTGAAGGTGAAAAGTAATGTAAATGGCGCTGTCTTTACGTAATTACTTTTAAATTCGGCAAGTGTCAAATAGGGCTTTATGCTGTATATAGGGTTTCTGTGATCGAAGAGTAGCTCGCATGACAAACCAAAACTGTGTTTCTAACTGTGGCTAACTCGCACTGTGTAAACCAGTGTTAATCCAACAAGTTTTTGTTAAACATCTATTTACAAAACCCAGCCTTAAATATTAGATACTTTTATGTATGTGGCACTCAAGTCTGTTTGTCGAGCCTTTCCATTTAAACAGTCCCTACATGAAAATATTTTTCGGACGAGCAACTCACCCTCTACATTATTACTAAGAAAGGACATCGCAATACCCGAGAGAGGAGAAACATATGAAATTCACACATGAAGCCTAAAACGTATGATAATATAACCCCATTTCGAAAGATACGCGAAGGAAAATTTACAAATTTGTATAGCGCATTGTTACTAATTACACCTCAGAACATCAGATTTTTTTCCACACATTGGATGCTCATATTTTGGTAGAAAAGTCTCTACACGGTATATGTTTACACCTTTATGTTCTTATTATTGCATATTTTTTTACATGTTGTATAAGCTGTTACTTTACTTTACAATTCTGTCTCTGTTGTGGCAGCGCCTATCAGCATAATATGCTTTATTAATTTATATTATAAATAAATAAAAGTGTAGCTTTGCAATTAACCGCCTTTTTATGTCTATTTATTTTTTACCGCCTATCAGCAAATAGGAGAGTAGCCTAGAAACAACGACAACTAGCACCAAAGTTCCTTAACATTGCGTTTGAACCAGTCCATCAACAGAAACCAGGGTTGGTGTGTTCAATCACGCATCTCTTGCAATATTTCTTGACGGCTCTGTACCCCCGGAGAGTGACGGGAGTGTCCTGTATGTTCAGCTGGGTCGAGTACTCTACTACATAAGCCACGGCTTTATAGCAATAGAAGATCAGCCTTGAAACAATGACAATTAGCACCAAAGTTCCTTAAAATTGCGTTTAAACCTATACACCAGTTCTTCAACAGAAACCTGGGTTGGTGTGCTCGATGACGCATCACTTGCAATATTTCTTGACTTCTCTGTACCCTCGCAGAGTGACGGGGGTGTCCTGTATGTTCAGCTGGGTGAGTCCTCTACTACATAAGCCACGACTTTATAGCAATAGAAGATCAGCCTTGAAACAATGACAATTAGCACCAAAGTTCCTTAAAATTGCGTTTAAACCTATACACCAGTTCTTCAACAGAAACCAGGGTTGGTGTGTTCAATGACGCATCTCTTGCAATATTTCTTGACGGCTCTGTACCCTCGCAGAGTGACGGGGGTGTCCTGTATGTTCAGCTGGGTGAGCCCTCTGCAGTAGTAGGGCCAACGCTCGAGACCATCGTCCCCGACCAGCTCGCAGCCGCGGAGTGCCAGCTTCTTGAGGTTGGGACAGCAAATCGGGCTAGGATCTGAAAAATAAGGTCAATTTTAGTTTAATAATTAATTTTTCCATAGTATATGCGCGGTCCTTTAACCACGAGGGAGGAGGGAACCAAAAAAAACCAAGTACCCAACACAGTCAGAAATATATTTGATTTTAGAATCTTGCATTTTTTTTCTACATTACATAAGCGTGGTGATTACGCCTAATTCTATCATGGAAGCGATAACTTTATTACCATGATGGAGACATTTGCTCTCCTGTGGGACAGTCTATAGTCTGATACTTTACATACTTATCCTGTAAAAATATTACACATACTTACATACCTACACATGATCTTCGGGGGGCTCTCCCCCCAAAGACAAGGTAGGGTCTAAAAAAATTTAAAACCTCAAAGTATTATTGGGCAGCCCCAATAGTTATAAGAAGAGGAAATACGTCCGTACTATACCTATGCTGAAATAGGCAGGCGAAACAAAAATCGTCGAGCGGATACAAAAGATCAGATGAGTTCAAGTTGCCGCACCAAAAAACGTCTCTATTAAATTTCCTTGGCGTATTCATTTCTGTCTCAATACCTACTGTTGATTGAAGTCGCAATAATATTTAATAGTTAGACTTCAATTCAAAATAATCAGTTCTAAGAATTTCACACCCTCTAGCCAAATAAAACGATACATTTACAAAATTACATCTAATTGAAATTTCAGTCTTGTAACTTCTAAATTGTCTTATTGTTGTCTGCGTAGTACGAGACAACAAAAACCAATCGTTATATTCATGAACCCTTGACTTGTGCAAGGTCAAAGGACATTTTAAAGTTGGAAATGTCAACATTTCTTCAAAAAGTTGGCGAAATAACATCTAACGGTTGATTAAACAATATGTTTATGAGTAACACGAGCTAGGATAGATTACTTACCAAAAAGTTACGTGATGTTACGTGTAGGCATAGAATAACTTATATGCGTAGGTATAGATCTCTCTACTCCATACATGTCATGATGGCAAAGGTTTGATAGAATTTTGAAACTATAAACTTTTAACTTCCACATACCTTCACCAACTCTGTTGCCTCTATGTAAGGCTTAGTTAACTCAAGAGAACTAAGCTGTAGCCCAGCTTTGGAGCTAGCTACGGCTTCCACTGCATCGTCACCCAGAGCACCAAAGCCTCAAGCGTTCAGATATTTTAGCTTGTAGCAGCAACCATTTACCATTCTGATACCATTACCAGAACACTTTTTAAAAGCCTACTTGGATGATCTGGATAACCACTATCTAACGCTTAGTTAACAGAATGGTACCAACCTGTAACCCAGCTTCGGAGACGTCAGTAGCTCCTAAGTCCAGAGCCCTGAGCCGAGAGCAGCCTCTAGCTACCGCTTCCACTCCATCGTCACCCAGAGCACCACAGCCTCTGGCGTTCAGATACCGAAGCTTGTAGCAGCGTCTTGCTAGAGTTCTGATGCCGGAATCTGACACCTGAAAAAGAAGAAAAAATAAGTAAAACAAAATAATGATCATCATCAGTGTGTGTCGGGTTGTCTAGAAGAAATCGTTACAAGCGATAAGACCGCCTTATTGTACTGTTTATCGCTGTTGTTTTACTCATGTATTCTATTTCTGGGCAATAAAGAATATCTATCTATCTATCTATCAGTGGTACAATAAAAGCACCCGTTCTCTGTTTAAAGCAGCTCTGTCAAAGATTCAAGTCGCCATTATGATCGCTAACCTTCGTTAGAAGATGACACTTTAATAAGAAGAAGAATCATCATCATCAACCCGAAAACTTATATGGGATGACCAACGGAACGCGTCCGTAGGTCATCCGAGATATCGCTGGAGACACGAAGTCGTCAAGGATCTTAAAGCACTACATGTGCACGATTAGGCAGAATCGGCACAGGGCCAGCTTTGTGTTTTACATGCCATGCCATTTTTTTTATGTGATAGGTAGCAGACGAGCAGGCGGATCACCTGATGGTAAGCAATTGCCGCCGCCCATCGACACATGCAACACCAGTGGAGTCACAAGTTTAAAACAAAAACAATATAGAAGGAGGCTGGTTCAGCCGTCGATCCTCAACAAGCGTGTTCGCGCTGTATCCAGGGCTTTTTTTATGTGATAGGGGACACCTGCAACACCAGTGGAGTCCCAAGTGCGCGAGTCTACTCATATAAACCCTGGATTTTTTTTTATGTGATAGGTAGCAGGCGAGCAGGCGGATCACCTGATGGTAAGCAATTGCCGCCGCCCATGGACACTTGCAACACCAGTGGAGTTACAAGTGCGCTGCCAACCTTTTATCCCCTTCCCCCCCGAGTGGGCCTCCGGTACCCTCACTCACTCAGCGAAACACAGCACAGGGGCTGCTTCGCTTTTTCGCAGGTTTTCTGTGGATACAGCGTGGATCATACTTGAAGAAAACGATAAGACCTTTTACCCTCCAATAATCATCACATACATCACGTACAATGGACTGAAATAGAATCTAAGTGCGGAAAATGGAATCTACTTTACATTTCACATTACCCTCCAATAATTTCAAGAACGTTATATATGATGTTACCATGAATCAGCAAAGGAACACCATTTATCATAACACTTCTATGGGAATGGCTCCTTCCCCATACGTTTACAGAGCACAATAAAAGATATATATCATAATTGTTCAACAGTAATTGTTATTGCCGACTTTCATGTAAAAGTTAAGGCTGCCTGTTTAGTTCACTAGCGCCACCAGTTTATTTTTATTAGTCAATCATTTATTATTTCATTTTAATTTTTTAATTTTCAATCGCGATGAGTACGAAAACAAAATTTTTGAGGCTTATCATCGTTACGTATTTTTTAACACCGCCAATGCCAAATTGATCAGTTTGAAGGAAAGCAAGAATACATTGCATTTTGTTTGTGTTTCCGATTATCGTAGGTAACTTTTTTTCAGTTAGTTAACACGTTAGCCAAATATGGTCTGTCACAATTACCATGATTGTAAAATTGTTAAAATGGTCGTATTAACAACAAGAGACTAATTTGTTCTTTGTACGAGTATTTCTTTTGTGTGACTGGCAAACTGGCAAAGAATATGGAGCTGAAAATTCGAGCTTAAAAAAATGATCGGTAGCAAACGCGACAGATTGCCTGATAGTAAGCGATAGTTGACATCATAGACCCAATATCTACCATTTCACTATCTACGGGTTGACAAATTTAGTCTCTACCAGCGGCATTTCAGAGATTGCATCTCAATTTAAGCACAATGAATAAAAACCAAATGGCAGCGCTAGTGAACCAAATACGACCCGTTAGTGTAGACAATGTAAACAGCAAGGATAAAAAGGTGCAGAAGTAACATATTCTGCCATTGAGAATACTAAAGATATGATCACATTTGTCAGACAACTGACTGGTTATATTGAAGGTATTTAAGATCCTACACTTGATATCCCACACGTCATACCAATTAGCATAAAGAACTTGATGTTTCCCCTAGCTAAATACTATAGGAACATTAATTTATTAGTCTTTTTAAGGCTCCGTAGGTAAATGGCAAAAAACGGAACACTTATAGATTCTTCCATTCTGTCTGTCTGTTGATATGTCAAAACCACTTTTTTCCGAAACTATAATATTGTAAAAATACACAAAATCCGTGGGAGAGCCACGCTTCGGTATACATGGGCTGGCTTGATCAGAGAGATGCCACGGCGACACAGACGCGGCGTGAAGCAGCGTCTGCGCTGTGTTTCGTAGAATGAGTGATTGGAAGCGCACTTTTGACTCTACTGGTGTTGCAGGTGTCCATGGCAGAGACAATAGCTCACCACCAGGTGATCCGTCAGCTCGTCTGCCACCTATCACATAAAAAAAAATAGTGGATGGATATACTAAACATCATTGGCGAGACCAAATCGCACCGTATTCGCTGGCTTGGACTTAGGTTACTTACCTTGGTTAGGATTTATCATTTAAATAATAAATTGTTTTTTTTTATTTATTTATCATACCTGAGTACACTTGGCCACAGAAAGGTACCGCAGCGCTGGGCCTAGTTTGGCGAGCTCATAGAGGCCGAAGTCCGTGACGCCGGTACAGTCAGATACACTGAGCTCTTTCAGAGCGCAGTAAGAGGGAATCCACCGAACACCGGCATCTGAAACAAAATATTATTATTT
This sequence comes from Cnaphalocrocis medinalis, assembly GCA_014851415.1. Lineage (NCBI taxonomy): Eukaryota > Metazoa > Arthropoda > Insecta > Lepidoptera > Crambidae > Cnaphalocrocis > Cnaphalocrocis medinalis. The sequence goes on from CM026294.1 coordinate 4,061,803, forward strand.
TTGGTTTTCAATTTATTCTCAAGTAAATAATGCACTTCAAAAAATCATCGACGGGTCCATGTGGGACGAGATGGCATGAACATTTGTACGGTAATAAATTGGACATAGTTTTGCAAACAAGAACCAACCCACAATTTGGATTTAATCTAGTTCATACCATAATAGACTCTTCATCACGAAACGTTTCTTATCTCGAAAGTTGTTTCTTGTTTGCATAACTACTTAGGTCCAAGTTATGTTGCGTTTTGTACTAAGGCGGAATATATTTTACCACCAAATCAGAAGATCTCAACCTATAATAACTTATTTATGCGAATAAATTGGAAGTCAGCAAGTCCTGCTTTGAATATTGAATACTTGTGAATTGACATTTCCAAAGATAAACGAAGGATTCCGATAAATTTGTGGAAAGTTTCGATTTGCAGGGACCAAGAGCTGAATAGCCATAGATGTGGAACTTCTGTGAACCCATAAATCATCTTTGAAGTTGCCTGTATACAGGATGCTCCGTAAATAATGGGCTACATAGCTTGCTCGATGACCTGCACCTAATGTAATATGGAGTTTTTTAAAAAAACTTAGGGTTGCCAATTATCTGTCTTAAAATTAGTTTTTTTTAAATGTCATGGTTCCAAATGATGACTTTTTTCGATACTTTCTTTATTATTATTGCTGAAGGATCAACAAATTTTCATACAGTTTTAGCAATTTCCATCATATGTATTTTTATTAGAGCGGATAAAGTTGACCATTTTTTTTCCTGAATGACCTATAGAAACTAGATATTATGACTGAACTATAAAAACCTCCCCTGAGGAAAATAAATATGGCATATCAAATAAAAACATGCAAAGTTTTTGAATGGTTTTTAAAACATCTTATAACTATTGCTAAAATTATGGAACAAGGGACAAAATCTGAATAATCTAAATACGTATTAGTTTGCGCGTGCAGAAACTTGACTCTAGTTCAGAAAATCAAGGAAGTAATCTTTAACGCGCTTAAAATATGCGCATACTGTCAACGACTTTACTCATTCTATTTACACCTTGAACGCTGCTTTAAATTTCTATAGGTACTTAACATGTTCGCCTGGGAATTAAGGAACATGTAGTAAAGTTCATTAACTAGTACACATCTCTCCTTCCCACTCTGGCGAAGAAGGGAGCATTGTCTTGGTTTTGTCGGTAGGCCTTCAGTCTCACCGGAGAAGAGCCCGACGTAACCCGTACGCCCCCTGGCAGACGGGTATGCATAAGCCACCGCACACATGCGTTTCCAGAAAACGCATGAGTGTGGTTTGCAGCCTCGCTAAGGCGCGTAGGCGCCGCCGAAACATGGTGTCGTCGGCCTTTTGCAAATCGGGCCGGTAGCATTCCCCCGACGCATAAAAAACAAGGATTTCAGTCTCACTAGAGGACGTAGGAGTGCCCGAAATAACCCATCCGCCCCCGGCAGATGAGTAGATATGCATAAGGCGCCGAGACCCATTGCAAATCGGGTCAGCGGCATTCGCCCAACGCAAAAAAGGTACTCAAAACGTGCCAACCCTACGCAAATATTTAAAAAACGCAAGAAATTATGCTATTCCCATAATTTATACGTAGTTGTGGAACTCGCATTAAAATAAATCAGAGAAATATGCACATATCTCAACGTTGCCCCGCGGCTATGTTTACATAAAGTACACGTCCTCCGTGGACAGTCAGACTTATTTCCCGGAGCCTACTCATAAATCACGGTTATTAAACTTACATTACGTTCGCATTTGCCTGCACCTGTACTTCGATCATTAAATATCAATGTGACTGTACTATTACAGAGAATCATCCTCATTTTCTATAATCAAAAGGTTGTAATAGCTCTATTAGAAATTCGCAATGAAGGTACATTTGAATAATAAGAGTACAGTCAGCATGAGGGGGCTAAAGTCATCACAATACACAATCCCCCATACAAAACGAAGACTAAAGTTAGTCATGGTTTAACGTCGTAAGGCCCAGACACCAGACACAATGGAAAATCAATTGTTTTATGCCTTTTGGGTTTTTAACAGGCTTTTGGGTCTTACGACATTAAAAATGAGGCAGTCACTGTTAAATGAAAAAATACAGGATGGACAGGAAAGGGGTGGATGATAGAATGACGAATGACAAGGACGAATGGAAGAAGAACATTCTGCGCCCACCCCAGATAACCTAGAAATAGGGCAGGAAGATGATGAATACAAAAGAGTTATGTACAACGTATATAAATAGAAACGACTTCGAAGTTAGTGTAAACTGGCTCTTACTGTCCTTAATGACATCTTAATGTCCTTATTACGTAGTCGATGATAATAAATCTCGTAAATGAACTTTTAAGTATTGGTTAAACATTATAGATGTACTAGATAATCAATTATATTATCGAAAAATTTTCTAAATATAGGTAAGTACACGGAAAAACCCTATCAATAAAATTTTGATTAATACAATGGATTTTAACGAATACGCATTTCTTTATAGATTAAAATCTGGTGAGACTACGTTAAAATATTTACCTATACTCTGATTCATAATCATGTAAAGTAAACTGCCCCTCCCATATTGTACCGCCATATTTATTTTAGAAATTCTTTTACCATATTTTATTTATCATTATAGTAACCTCACCTCAGAAATGTGATGAGAATCTGTTTAGACTTTAATAAAGTTAACGCCTGTTTTCGATTCAGCGCCGCCGAAACATGGTGTCGTCGGCCTTTTGCAAATCGGGCCGGTAGCATTCCCCCGACGCATAAAAAACAAGGCTTTCAGTCTCACTAGAGGACGTAGGAGAGCCCGAAATAACCCATCCGCCCCCGGCAGATGAGTAGATATGCATAAGGCGCCGAGACAGCGGCATTCCTCCAACGCAAAAAAGGTACTCAAAACGTGCCAACCCTACGCAAATATTTAAAAAACGCAAGAAATTATGCTATTCCCATAATTTATACGTAGTTGTGGAACTCGCATTAAAATAAATCAGAGAAATATGCACATATCTCAACGTTGCCCCGCGGCTATGTTTACATAAAGTACACGTCCTCCGTGGACAGTCAGACTTATTTCCCGGAGCCTACTCATAAATCACGGTTATTAAACTTACATTACGTTCGCATTTGCCTGCACCTGTACTTCGATCATTAAATATCAATGTGACTGTACTATTACAGAGAATCATCCTCATTTTCTATAATCAAAAGGGTTGTAATAGCTCTATTAGAAATTCGCAATGAGGGTACATTTGAATAATAAGAGTACAGTCAGCATGAGGGGGCTAAAGTCATCGACATACACAATCCCCCATACAAAACGAAGACTAAAGTTAATGATTTAACGTCGTAAGGCCCAGACACCAGACACAATGGAAAATCAATTGTTTTATGCCTTTTGGGTTTTTAACAGGCTTTTGGGTCTTACGACATTAAAAATGAGGCAGTCACTGTTAAATGAAAAAATACAGGATCAATAAAAAAAACAAATCACAGAACATTCTGCGCCCACCCCAGATAACCTGGAAATATGGCAGGAAGATGATGAATACAAAAGAGTTATGTAGGTACCTACAACTTATATAAAATAGAAACGCCATTGAAGGTAGTGTAAACTGGCTCTTACTGTCCTTAATGACATCTTAATGTCCTTATTACGTAGTCGATATAATAAATCTCGTAAATGAAGTTTTAAGTGTTTCATGTAAAGTAAGACGGAATATGAAAATGACAATTTCTGTGTCATTTGAAATTTTTGCATGTGGTCGAATTGAGTTGATATGTTGGGGATTACACATTGACATGTCTAGTCATTTTACTTTACATTACATGATTATGATCAGAGTATAGTATTCCCCTATAGCACGAGCTTGATGCAACTGTGACTTTTTTAGATTGTCAAGTCAAACATGAAAAATCAAGTTTATGACAAAATTTGCTGTATAGCTTTGTTGATTAAGGTATGATGTTTCAAGGCTTTGATAATTTTGAAGCAAAGTTCGACCGCAAATATAAAATTGTAATGCTATGTATTTGTACTAGATTACCAAGTTATTTGTGCGGTTCAGGGAACGAAACGAACTCTGTGCATTTTGTTTAGCAAAGCAAACCGCAAATCATCATCAGCAACCCACGTTCGTCCACTGCTGGACATGGGTCTTCCCTAATGCACGCCACCGCTCCCGATTTTCGGCCACTCTCATCCAGCTCACTCCAGCCAGCCTTCGAATGTCGTCATCCCATCTTGTAGCAGGGCGTCCAACACTACGTTTGCCGAGTCGCGGTCTCCACTCAAGGACCTTATGGCTCCAACGGTTGTCAGTTCTGCGGCTAATGTGACCAGCCCACTGCCACTTCAGTTTGCTAATTCGGTGGGCTATGTCGGTGACTCTGGTTTTTTGTCGGATTACATCATTTCTGATGTGGTCCTTCAAAGATACTCGTGTTGTTCTTCAAGAAAGGCGACAACCGCAAATATAAATTGTAATTCTATGTATTTGTACTGGATTACCAAGTTATTTGTGCGGTCGGGCGCGGTGCGGTGGTTATTTTCTACATCGCGATGACGAGATTTTTTTCCAAACAATGACTACCAGAAGTCCAATTTGAGAATAATACTTGAGTCATAGATTCTTTATTGCAATCGTGACTGTAGTGGAGCGTCACTCGGGGACGTCTGCCACTGCGCCCTGCTTGGGAAAGTGCGTGGAACTGAGATAAGGTTTTTTATATGATAGGTAGCAGACGAGCAGGCGGATCACCTGGTGGTAAGCAATTGCCGCCGTCCATGATGAACACATGTAACAAGTGCGCTGCTAACCTTTTATCCCCTTCCCCCCCGATTGGCCTCCAAACTTTGTTATGTCAAACTTGCATACACTTTATAGAATAATTTTCTAGCAAGTTTGTTGCTTCGGAACTAGAAAGTTTGATTTAACCTCGCCTCAAGTTTATATACTTGCCACGGCAAATTTGAGACAAAGCTTCATGTTTGATACATCAAACCTATCGCAAGTCAGTTTCAAGTTTAAATTGTTATCTGGGTTTGTATCTCAATGATGACAGATAGATATAAGTTTTTAATCGAAAACAGGCGTAACTTTTATTAAAGTCTAACCAGATTCTCATCACAATTTCGTGAGTGAGTAACTTATAATGACTAAATAAATATGTAAATAGAAATTAAAATAAATATGGCCTGGTCCAATTTTGCCTTACATTTCATAGTTAGGTGTGTAGGTACAAAGTGTAAGATAAAATTGAGAGTTGCCTCTCACCTCTAATAAGTTTAAATAAATATTCTTATATACAACAAACGAAAACCTCTCGTTTGCAATAATGATTAAAACGAGGGATACATCTATATATCCAATATTAATCACGTAATGAATAACCGAATCAAAGTATTGGCTCCTACCCAATGTCAATTTGCAGATGGACTTTCCGATCCCAAAGAGCATCCAGTGAAATCCCCCAGCTGTATCCAGCCTTTGACTAGTACATAGAGAAAATAGAACTGCCTTCAAAATATCACAAACCAAAAAGTAAAAAAAATATTTTCCACAATTATTTTCATGGAACACTTTTTTTTAATAGTCTATAGACCAACGCTTGACCACAATCGCACCTGATGGAAAATGACGATGAGGTCTAGGATGACACGCGTTTGCCTAGAAGATGCCTGTTCACTCTTGCCTTAAAGATGTCCAATTTAGAGTGGTCGGGAAAAACAGACCTCGGCAGGGAGTTCCACTCTTTAGCACTTTATACCTAACAGTTCACGCGAAAAAAGAAGTTACTGTGACGTCATTAAAAGCTCGCCTTCCCATACAAAAGTGATCAGCTGATTGTTGTTATTTATGGGGCAGAGATTTGTTTTCTGAGGCTAAATCCTTTTTTCATTGAGAAAATTCATCAGTCATCAGTTTCACTTCAGCAAATTACATATCATTAGGTATAGAAAACTGGTAGGAAGTTTTCCATAGTAAAGCGTTTAGCCATTCTCACCTGTGACTAGAGTGCAGCGTCGTAGGTACAGGTACTGCAGCGAGGGGCAGGTGTGCAGCAGGGCACACAGCCCCGCATCGGTGACAGAACCGCAGTCCGTCAGGTCTATGTACTCCACAGGGGGCCTGCGAGTCACTAGCCGACTTTCCAGCCAACCCCACTCGGGCCAGTCTACGTTGGGACATCCTGGAAAGAAAAACGTACTTTTACTATCATAAGATCCTCCAACCGATATTCGGCTACGCGGGCCAATCTTAACGATCTATAATGCTCAAGTTTGTGCGCAAACACAGGTGCACTCTTACCCCTTACCCTTTAAATGTAAATCGTAATTTACAGTAACGTAAATATGCTTCAAATGTTGATCTTTTTAGTACGAGTATTTTTACACCAAAATCTGAAAACTGGTACACAAATCAAATAATACAAGCACTATCTTAAAGGCTGTATACACTTCTAGCAAAAAAATACCCATTATGCTTGCCATGAAAAGAAACAGCGCAAATCGCAGGTCGCCGAGTGAAGGAACATACCGGATGTATCGGAGATAAGGGCTTAAAGGTTGGCAACGCACTAGTGACTAAAGTAGGCACCTACTTATTTTCTACTAGCGGCCGCCCGCGACTTCGTCCGCGTGGAAAAGTAGCTTTTCACCCCCTTTTAACCCCTTACAACCCCCTTTTCGCAATAAAAAATAGCCTATGTTCTTTCTCAGGGTCTAGATCATCTGTATACCAAATTTCATTTAAATCCGTTCAGTAGTTTTGGCGTGAAAGAGTAACAGACAGACAGACAAAGTTACTTTCGCATTTATAATATTAGTTAGGATAGGATTTACGAACAAAAAATATGCGATAGGCCGACGCCCAGTACGCCGGCCTAGGTATCGCTGGAAAGATGTCGTCGAGAGTGATCTGCGAGAACTTCAGGCCAAGGACTGGCAACAAGTGGTACAGGATCGACCGAAGTGGCGTTCTCTTGTTTCGGAGGCCAAGACTCGTTTCGGATCGCTGAGCCAGTGGAGTAAGTAAGTAAGTAAGAATAAAAAATACAGCGTGAACGAACTAAGAGTGTCGCCGTCAATTAAGGCTCTATTTGTAAAAAAGTTTTAACGTGGGAGAGCCACGCTTTGGCATGAATGGGCCGATTTAACCAGAGTAATACCACGACCTCACAGAAGATCTGCGTGAAGCAGCGCCTTCGCTGTGTTTAGTCGTGTAGGTCAGGAGGCCCAATTGGGGGTTAAAGTTAAAGGTTGGCAACACATTTTCACTCTACTGGTGTTGGTGTCTTTGGCGGCGGCAATCGCTTACCATCAAGAGACCCGACTGCTCGGTGGCAGACGATCATATCTCATTTATAACAAAGCGCTATTTACCAATTACTTTGGATTCTGGTCGAAAATAAAATATCCAATAAGTTTTTGACCTGGACGACATACCATCAGATGGGCCGCATGTTCGTCTGCCAACTTCAGCAATTAAAAAAAAGTTCGAAATTTAAAATATCAATAGCTGTAATTAAACTACTAATGACAGCGCTGTTGGAATCACGTTTTCAAACGCTTTCAATGTGAAATTGGGTACATATTTGACCTAATCTCGATATGGTAAAAAATATTGATACTCTATCAAAATATTGGTAAATAAGATGGCTAACATTTTCAGTTAAAAATATAACGTCTAGCTGGTTTTGTGAGCATTCAAAGTTTCATGGGCAAGTCCATTTTTTAGGGTTCCGTAGCCAAAATGGCAAAAACGGAACCCTTATAGTTTCGTCATGTCCGTCTGTCCGTCTGTCCGTCTGTCCGTCTGTCACAGCCGATTTACTCGGAAACTATAAGTACTACAGTGATGAAATTTGATGGGAATATGTGTTGTATGAACCGCTACAAAAATATGACACTAAATAGTAAAAAAAAGAATTGGGGGTGGGGCCCCCCATACATGTAACTGAGGGATGAAATTTTTTTTTTTCGATGTACATACCCGTGTGGGGTATCAATGGAAAGGTCTTTTAAAATGATATAAAGTTTTCTAACAAACATTTTTCTTAAACTGAACGGTTTTTGAGATATCAGCTCTCAAAGTCGTAAAAAGTATGTCCCCCCCCCCTCTATTTTTATAACTACGGGGTATAAAATTCTAAAAAAAATAGAGGTGATGCATGCTAATTAACTCTTTCAACGATTTTTAGTTTGATCAAAGTATCTCTTATAGTTTTTGAGATAGGTTGATTTAACTGTAATTTTGGTTAAGTTATTGTGCTTACACTGAAAACGATGGCTGAACCTTATAAGACAGATCAAAAAATATACTACAGTATTGTACACCTTTAAAAATCTTATATTTGCTGCTACGGAACCCTTTGTGCGCGAGCCCGACTCGCACTTGGCCGGTTTTAAAGTATAAAATTTAAAAAAAAAATTATATCATTGAACTACCCGTACATTTTCCACCAACTTCTACTCGTATTATAAAACCATTAACTTTAACGAAACATTTTTGATTTAGCTACCAAACAAAATTTACTAGACGCGCACACAGAAGTTTGAGTTGTGACGTCACAATTGAATAGCCATTTGTATAAACCGTTTTTGGGCTTTTTTTTTATGTGATAGGTAGCAGACGAGCAGGCGGATCACCTGATGGTAAGCAATTGCCGCCGCCCATGGACACATGCAACACCAGTGGAGTCACAAGTGCGCTGCTAACCTTGCCCAAAATATGTGCTCTTAAAGTTGTGATATCTCAGGTAATTCTAGATGTTTCTTAAATTGAGGCGTCTTTTTATTACACACATAAAAAAAATACAAATACCCAATTGTGTTTCTAAAGATTTTAATACACCGATGTATTCAGCTGATAATTGTGTTTTGAACTATCTTACAAACTTCTTGTATCAGTCCTATGATTACCTATAAATACGTTAGTCACCTTTATTCTAAGTTTATAAGGCTGTAACCGTTGCGTTGAAGTATTAATTTAAACTTCATAAATTACAATATTTATGTAAATGGCTAGATATTCATTGGAAAGCTGGTTAGTCTAGAAAATGAGTAGCGGATGTGCTGATATTACAGATTTTCCCGGCTTAAAGCTAAAGTTAACACCATGCAATGCAACACCTAGTATATTAGCACTTATATTCATGGACTAGTGGCCCGCCCTCACTTCGCTTCGGGACCGTAATTCAGAAACGAACCAATAGATGGCGCTGTGTTCAATTACATCGCGCAAGCGTTTCATGTTTTCGGTTTACCTATAAGGCTTGTCGTTGTTTATAGAAGTTATCTCTTTATTATAAATAGTATAGAAGAAGATATAGATATTAAACGGCATGGTATTGGGAGTTGGTATAATAATAATGCCTAAGTGAGGTTTTAGGTATGCAATCGTGTCTACAGGGTGTATCTGTTAACATATACGTCTTTTAACAACGTCTTCTACCAAGCTTCTGAATAAAAAAAATCTATCTATGACTTTCGGAAATTCGCACAAAAATATCAACTTCTCATACAAAGTCGGTTAGGTGCGTGACTTGTTCATTATGTAGGTATGGGGAGTCTAAACATTTTTCGACGAATTTCCAAATGTCATAGAGTCGTAAGTCGGTAATGTGTTATTTATCTATATCTATACATATAATAACAATGTAAAAAAGCTGTGTCTGTACATTGAAGATATTTATCTCAAAATAACTTAGGACGACTAAAAAACAGTAACAGAACATGAATCAATGATTTTTAAAATTTTTGTCTGTCTGTTTGTCTGTTTGTCTGTTTGTCTGTTTGTCTGTTTATCTGTTTGTCTGTTTGTCTGTTTGTTCGCGCTAATCTCGGAAACTACTGAACCAATTCGAATGAAACTTTTTTTATTGTATAGCTGTAATATCAGGGCAACTTATAGGGTATATTACATTTTGAATACCAGGCTCCTTGATGTAGAACCACAACAGCCCAGCTAAACTATAAGAGATAGGTCAATGGCACCTTAACAAAAGTTGTTCAGATTGATGAGCAGTTTATGATGCCATGAAAAAAAATCAAAGATCATGGAACATCTGATTTGGACCTCTAAGAGCCCAGCTACACGATAACAAATATGGAATGAAATGGAATGGAAAATTGTCAAATGTGATGAGCATTTTTGGATGAGATCCTATAAGGAAGGATATTCCGAACTTAAACCCCTAATGGAGCGAAAGGGGGTTCAAAGTTTGTTCATGGGACTACGTGATTCCTTGGCCCAATTTACTCCAACTTTTGCATACACATTCTAGAATTGATGGATAAAATATAAGATTCAAACTTTAATACAATACTTACAATTCACATCCCCTAATGGAATAAAAAATAATTTGGGGGTTCATTAGAAGTTGATATTTTAAATATTAAATGGATTTGCACTTGACCTCATCTCACCTGATGGAGAGTGACAATGAGGTCTAAGATGTAGCGTGCTTTCCCAGAAGAAGCCTATTCACTCTCGACTTAAAGACACCCAAATTGTAGCTCTCTGGAAATACAAAAGCCGGCAAGTTGTTCCATTCCTTAGCATTTCGTATAAAATATTAATGAGCCGCCTTAAAAATCTATTAACATATAAACGAACATTTATAATAAGTAATATTTTTGTTAAATTCTATTTAAATAATCATCTTTAAGTCAAGAGTCATAAAGTTCACGCAAACGAAGTTGCGGGCGGCCACTAGTAAATAAATAAATTGAGACAACATCACATACATTGTCCTGGCCCCAAATTAAGGTTTTCCCTTGTGCTATGGAAACCAGAAACAACGAAGATTCTACTAACACCCAGACCCAACACAAATATCTGTTTCATCAACAAACATTTGTGTTGGTGCGGGAATCGAACTCGCGACCCTTTCGTCTCAACCGGCGCTCAAACCATTGCGCTAAACGGGTCGTCCGTTTTGGACTTCATGCTGTCAAATTCGGCATTAACATTTTTAAACATTATGTTCTAGGTACACGTACAAAATAAAAGTAAAGTACCAACTGTTGGACGAACAAAATCGATTGCCTAGATCGTACCCCATCCCTAATGTCGTCTGAGAGTAGAACTGTCATTCATTCAGAGATAGATTCGCGCGCTCTGGCGCACTGTGATTGTGTCAGAATATCAATATTTTAACACGATGTATATTAATATCTTTAGCAGTGGGAGCACCACTATTTTTATGGGTGTTTAAATCTTGGCGCGCTTTGTGGAATAGTTTGATGCACTGTAAGTTGGTGCGTCGAACATTCTATTAACCCCTTATCTAGGAATCAAACAGTCTGCATTACACCGGTGACCTATGCGGCCGGTTTAAGTGCTATGCTAATAAAAAGTTTACGAGCAATAGCCTTTATGGTGTGCAATAAAACGCACCACTGTAAATAATACTGTGTCCGTTTATGCCCAGTATTTTGTTTCCTCACGGATAGTGTAAAAATCTACAACTTTTATCGGTTATTAAGGTTTACAGTGTAAAATATCAGTGACTAGTGTTGCACGCTCATACACACATTAAAAAGAGTTTATGATCGCGCCAAATAACAAAAAAAAACCGGCCGGCAAGTTAAATGTAAATGATAAATGCACCAGACAATCACACCAATCAACTAGGTCTCTTACTGGGGGCGTTAACCCAGAACACCCAGACCAAAGAAAACTTATAAAATGTAGTTTTCTAAATTGGCTTGAATTGGAATCGAACCCGGGACCTTTCGCGCTTCGGGCGAACACTTTAGCTATTGCGCCATCGAGGCCGTCAACTTATTTTCATACTTGCTTTCGGCAAAATTCATGTATACCATTTATGATGTAGGTAGGTATTAAAAAAACTACCTACTTACCAGATTTCGTTCAATCCAATTGCTGTTGGTAGATTTTATGGTAATATACATCTTTTGTTTTTCTAGTTAATTATTCTCTCATTTAAGAAATAAGAATGGAGGAGTGCAACTTTTATCCCTTTTTCTCCCCTATTGGGCCGCCGATACCCTCACTCACTGAGCGAAACAGAACATGCGCTGCTTCACGCCGGCCTTCGGTGAAGCCGTTGTATCACTCCGATCGAGCCGGCCATTCATGCCGAAGCTTAGCGCTTCCACGGTTAAAGTTAGTGCCTATCAATAACTTAAGTGACAAGGTCAAAGCTTGCATTTAGGAAAGTTTCATGACAATGTCAATATTAGGGATTATTAGTTCACTACGACTCGAATTTGCGAGTTTGTTAGTTGTTGTGGCAAGTTGTGAGAGCCTTAGGCAAATGATGGAAACTTTGGGAAAAACGTGCTCGCCGGCTTATCCTTGAGTGGGCTATGGTTCGTGACGAGGGATCACGAAATTGTGTTATGTTCTATAACGAGAATATTAGGCTTTCGTCAGAAGTTATGCAGTATTTTTTTTATGTGATAGGTAGCAGACGAGCAGGCGGATCACCTGATGGTAAGCAATTGCCGCCGCCCATGGACACCTGCAACATTAGAGGAGTTTCAAGTGCGCTGCCAACCTTTTATCCTCTTTCCCCCGTGGGTGGGCCTCCGGTACCCTTACTCACTCAGAGATACACAGCACAGGGGCTGCTTCACGCCAGTTTTCTATGAAACAGTGGTATTACTCCGATCGAGCCGGTCCATTCATGCCGAAGCGTGGCTCTCCCACAATTATTATTCAGCCAGTATTTCTACTACAACAAAAAATTTATAGGCCTAAAATCCTAAAATCCTAATCCTAACTAATATTATAAATGCGAAAGTAACTCTGATGGTCTGTCTGTCTGTTACTCTTTCACGCCAAAACTACTAAACGGATTTGAATGCATGGTATACAGATGGTCTCGACCCTGAGAAAGAACATAGGCGACTTTTAGGGGGTAACAAGTGTTGGAACAACGTAGTATTAAAATAGCAATAAACAAAATAATAGTACGGGTATTTATATATTACTTTACTAGTTACCTCAAGGTGCAATTTCTTACAAAATACACTACGTTTTGATTATTTTAAATTAGCTAGAGGTAAAATCAATTCCCATACTTGTTCACTGGGGTAGTGATATTGAAAAGGTTAGGAACCACTGGTCTAATACTACATTTAAGCATGTAAAATTATTATATCGTGCCTGATAAAGGTCTGCTTCGACCTTTCAAAGCATTGACACTTGCTTTCTAAAACGCGGCGAGTCTCATGTTAAAGCTTAAGCTTAATGCGACCTGATAATTGACCTGCACGCTCCAGTGAATATTTCATGCCCTGCTTGTTGAGAGAAATTTAATTGGGTCTTACAGACATCAAAAGGATCCTATCTGAGACTGGTTTCTTGAACGGTTTGACCAATACAAAGGTTTGCCAAGGTATTGAGATCTAATGTAAGTGATCACTGAATTTGTAAAGTCCATTCTCCTTTGGTTTTGTGTAATCACAATAATTCACCAATTAAATTATCCAGTAAACAGGGCGTCACTTGTTGTTACAGTTTTTGGACTTGAACCGACGTCATGTTTGAAAAATAAGTGTTATCTTTGCACTGCGGGAAGTATCTGGACCTGACGCCGTCTATACAACACGAGTGCAATGAAGATGTGAAATCTAAGAACTTCACTCGGTGGTGAGGAAAAATGATATGCAGAAACTTGTCGAGTCAATCTGGTTCCTCTATTGTGAGGTCAAGAAGGTTACACAGTTCATTATCATCAATTCAGCCAATAGACATCTACTGCTGGAATTAGGCCTCCCCTTAAGTTCTCCACACAGATCAGTCCTATGCGAACTACATCCAAGGAATGTGTTATATCCATTGCCACTTACTATGTTTGTTGTTATTTATCACATAAAACAATTCACGTTATAGGATAATGTAAAACATACTAACCAGTAAGGTCGATATGCCTCAAGTCCACCAGGTCAGTAATGAGTGGTGCCAGGCTCCTCGCGTCCATGCTTCCAGAACCCGTCACCGCCAGATGCGTGAGGTTCCTGAACGAGCACGCCAGGAGTTGAGCACCTGCTACCGTGACCTGGAACAAGAAAAGTAAAGTAAAGTATACGTAAGTAAGTATACGACCGCTTACCATCAGGCGGAGTGAGGTCATCTTGATTGTCCTCACTAATAACAAAATGTATCAGCCTATATACCAGCCTATGATGTTTGGCGTAGAAGTTGGAGCGCCGGTTGAGACGCAAGGGTCGCGGGTTCGATTCTCTTGATGAAACAGATATTTGGGTTGGTTCTGGGAGTTTGTGGTTCCCTCGTTGTTTCTGGTGCCCGTAGCATAAGGGAAAACCTTAGTTTGAGACCAGGATATGTATGTGATGCTGTCTCAATTTATTTATTTACTAGTTGCCCGCCCTCACTTCGTTTCGGGACATTCGTTTTAAGTACAACCAATTGATGGCGGTGGGGTCCATTACATCACGCAAGTGTTTCGGGTCTTCGATTAGTTTAAAAGGTCTGTTGAAGAAGAGGTAAATGCTATACCTCTTTATAAAGAGTATGTATGGATTATTGAAATACTGTACCACTGCAGGGCCTGCGCCTTCATCAAAGAAAGTCTTGTCTAAGAATCTTACGCAAAATCTTCCGCCCAGCGACCAGAGCCTGTTCTCCTTCTTAACTGTCAGTGTCCAAGCTTCACAACCAGTACTGTACGGAATGTACAGTTGAGCGACTAGTAGTAGTAATAATACAAAATTGTCATCATACTCACAGCGCAAGCCTTCGACCGCCACTCCCTCACCGCGTTGACGCACGGCCCGGCCCGTGCGCCGGCGCACCGCGCGGCGATCTCGAGCGGGCCCGCCGCGCGCACGCGCCGCCACACCTCCGGCCGGGTGTTGAGACGCGCGATGAGCCGGGCCCAGCGGCGGCACACCCGTGACATGCGGCAGAGGTCCGACACCTGGAATTCGAAGGAGGTTTTAGTTATCATCCTCAATCTTGCGTAGTTTGTCCTCAATGGTGAGGATCGTGGTCTTGATGAATCTTGTTTTAGCAACCCATCCCGCTTACCACCCCTCCCCGCTTCCTCCCTATCATCTCTAAGTGTGTATTTTTTAAGTGATAAGTGGTAGACGACGAGCAGACGGATCACCTGATGGTAAGCGATTGCCGCCGCCCATAGACATCTGCAACACCAATAGAGTCACAAGTGCGCTGTCAACCTTAAACTTAAACCACCTTTCCCCCAATTGGGCTTCCAGTACCCTATACTCGTATATCCGTTACTAATCTCTCATACGCCTATATTGTCGAATGTACGAGAATTCTTCTTCTTCTAGAAGTGCCGCTTTGTTACTGAAAATTGGCCATCGGCTCTTTAAATCGTGGCTTATCCATGGCAAGCCTAAAAAGTTCTTCAACGGATTTGATTCCAGTCCAATGTCGTATGTAAATGTTGAATGGAAATTGCCCTGCTTATTTTTCAAGTCAGTTAATTAAGTTAAAGCTATGCTGATATCCAGTAACTACTTATTATTGCGAGTGTAGTCAGAGTCCACAGGACGTTTGTCTTGAATTTATGATAGACTATTTACCCATTTAGCAGCAGTTGTTAAACACGCCCCATCTAAATTACTTGACGCATTCCTCGACTACGGGTGCCATATCTGTTTAATGACTTTATTAAGTGTCCCATTAGTAAGGTGACCAGGCGTTTAATGAAAGAGTATCTACACACAAGTGCGGATTGAGACAAAATACCTTACGGATTGAGGCTTTTTTATAGCTGCTGTTAACTCTCTGGATAGTTAAATTATATTAAATTAAATACTCTTTATTTCAGACCATAGATTCATAGGTATTTGTGTTAGGAAAATTACTTAATATCTATTGTTAGTAACATTTACAAATGAAATAAAATAATAAAATGAATTAGTGCCAATGTCAGTAAAATATCTGCAAACACTACCAGCTTTATTAATTAAATTATAAACAAAAATGGCTATAAGCATCCAAAAAAAAAACTTCTACTAAGTATTCTTAAAAAATGCAATATAGAAACAAGAGTTAAGCGGTTTTATTAAAACATTTATGAAAAAATTATAAAAAACTAGATTCGGGTTGAAGGATTTCGATTCGAATTTTTCCACTTTCAATAAGTGTGAAGTTAGGGCAACAAAGCAGATAAATATATTAAACGCTTGGGCACAGAACTCTAAAAGAAAATGGGTGTCCATGGGCTGCCCACCAAAAATCGGGGTAATCCGTAAAACATAGCAAATTGGTCACCCTACCCACTGGGCACCGTTCGCGTTGGTAAGTATAATTACTTCGCTCTGTTTTATACGATTGTAGATTAAATACTTAATTCTTGCTGCTATGAATTTATGAGTAATTAAGTTCTTAAAGAAATGAAAAGCATATTTTTATTTAAGAGTAATGTCTTTTGGAATGCTTAGCTGAATTGAATTGAATGGAAAATGGTTGATCCACAAAAATAGGCGGACTTGTGAATTTTTTGAGAGTTTCGAATTTCTTTTTTTTTTACAGGTAGCAGACAAGCAGGTGGATCATCTGATGGTAAGCAATTGCCGCCGCTCATGGACACTTGCAACACCAGTGGAGTTACAAGTGCGCTGCCAACCATTTATCCCCTTTCCCCCTGGGTGGGCCTCCGGTACCCTCACTCACTCGGCGAAACACAGCACAGGGGCTGCTTCACGCCGGTTTTCTGTGAGGCAGTGGTATCACTCCGGTCGAGCCGCACAGTTTTACAGATTTCTACAGATAGGTAAGAATTTGCAGTTTTAGAGTGATTACAGATTGTCGTCTTTCTCGGCATGTAAAAGGTCGTTTCAATAGGTTTTTTTAAATATTAAATGGGTTTGCGTTTGCACTTTACCTCATCTCACCTGATGGAGAGTGACAATGAGATCTTAGATGCAAATTCTTGCCGGCTTCTGTATTCCCAGAGAGCTACAATTTGGGTGTCTTTAAGTCGAGAGTGAATAGGCTTCTTCTGGGAAAGCACGCTACATCTTAGACCTCATTGAGGTATATGAGCTTTCATTATTTACTAATTGGCGGTTACCAAATTAAATTTTCATAAAACAAAACCAGTTTTTCAGATTTCAAACTACCTCTGGATTATTCAGAAAGTTTTTATACCTAATCGAAAAAATTCATGAAACTTTTTTATTCGAGAGACGAATAAAATGAAAGCTAGCTGTTTCTGCTGGAATCACGAAGCGGAATCAATTAATTATCGGGAAAGCTTCGTATAATTTTCGAGTTGGTATAGAATGGCTTTTCAATTGTCTCGAATCTTCTTCGGAGTTATTTTAATAAATAAATTCTCAGTACATCTTAACTATTGACCTGACTCCGAAGTAAGTAGCTTGAGCACTTATGTTACAGATATCAGACAACAGAGGAAATACAATTATATAATACATAACCACATTGATTACACCTAGACACTGAACAAACACAAGTGTTCATCACACGAATGTATTTCCAGGGCGGGGATCGAATCCACGACCTTTAGCGTATGAAGCAGAGTCACTTCACTACCTGCCAGTTTATTGATTCATGTATCGATACCAGATACAGTGATAATGCAATAATCAATCATATTCTGGTGACTCTCTGCAATCACAAGTATCATTGTGAGATTCATACGTGTACGCGATATCAAAATCTGACGTAGTAGTGAGTTCTCTGTCTTGCTCTAATGCTCTCTAGTGCCCTAAAAGAAAAAAAAAAGGAAGAAGAAAAAGCAAAAGAAAAAGAAAGGAAAAAGAAAAAGAAAAAAGAAAAAAGAAAAAGAAAAAGAAAAAGAAAAAGAAAAGGAAAAAGAAACATAAAAAGAAATAATTGATTATTATTATTAAAGAAATAATTATTACTTAACTTATAGGCTCCAATGATCTCTAGTGCTCTAAGTTTATGCGATTGAATGTCCAAATGTGTGTGTTGTGTAACATTCAGACGCTGCTGAGCTTCCAATAAGCAAGCCAAACGCCGCGTTTGGCGTTTTTAATTAGTATGCGGTGTCGTTGCCGCATCCAGCCTATAATAGCAGCTAAATCACCGATCATGGATGCTAAAAGCAGCATGTCTCCTATATTGCTCTTAATGATAGTTTCCGCAATTTAAGTGTACGTGTATCCATTGACAAAGTAAAGTGGCAGTAATTGCGTAAAGTGGCAGTGGGCTGGCCATATCAGCCGCCGAACTGACAAGCAAGTTCTAGAGTGGCGACCGTCTCTGTAAACGTAATGTAGGACGCCCTCAATCCAGACGGAATGACGATCTGCACAAGATCTTGCCACATGCCGCTGGATGCGAAGCAAGAGCTGGAATGTTAGGAGAGGCCTGTACAGCAGTAGACTGCCAAATACTGATGATGATGATCCGTTGACAGAGTTTCGTACAAACGTCTCCATATTAATAGAACTCGGCATCAAACAGCGACTCTCAACCATTGTGCAGTCACGCATTCTGAACTTCGTCGGACATGTATCTGGTTGTGAGAATAGCTTCATAGAGAGTCTCGAAATGTGGTAGCCCTGGTCGACGGTATCTTAAGCACAGAGCGTCACTTAGGGTGTTGTCCCGTCGTCTCCTGGGAAGGCCGCAGTCCGTCAGGGTGTGGTAGCCCTGGTCGAGGCTCAGCTTGCTGAGTTCGGTAGCGAGGGACCACTCATGCCGAAGCTCTCTCACAATTAAGAGTGTATGACTAAGTGGTATTTGACTCACCTCAAGATACGAAAGTATCTTTAGCCACAGAGCGTCACTGAAGGTGTTGTACCGTCGTTTCCTGGGAGGACTGCAGTCCGCCAGGGTGTGGTAGCCCTGGTCGAAGTTCAGCTCGCTGAGGTCGGCGGCGAGGGACCACTCATGCTGTAGCTCTCCAAAGATTAGAAGTGTATGGCTAAGAAATATTGAACTCACCTCAAGATACGACAGTATCTTCAGCCACAAAGCGTCACTGAGGGTATTGTCCCGTCACCTCCTGGGAGGGCCGGAGTCCGCCAGGGTGTGGTAGCCCTGGTCGAGGCTCAGCTCACTGAGGTCGGTGGCAAGGGACCATTCATGGCGAAGCTCTCCCACGATTAAGAGTGTATGGCTAAGAAGTATTGAACTCACCTCAAGATACGACAGTATCTTCAGCCACAGAACGTCACTGAGGGTGTTGTCCCGTCGTCTCCTAGGAGGGCCGCAGTTCGCCAGGGTGTGGTAGCCCTGGTCAAGATACGACAGTATCTTCTGCCACAGAGCGTCACTGAGGGTGTTGTCCCGTCGTCTCCTAAGAGGGCCGCAGTCCGCCATAGTGTGGTAGCCCTGGTCGAGGCTCAGCTCGCTGAGGTTAGTGACGAAGGACCGCTCATGGCGAAGCTCTCCCACGATTAAGAGGGTGACTCACCTCAAGATACGACAGTATCTTCATCCACAGAGCGTCACTGAAGGTGTTGTCCCGTCGTCTCCTGGGAGGACCGCAGTCCGCCAGGGTTTGGTAGCCCTGGTCAATGCTCAGCTCACTGAGGTCGGTGGCAAGGGACCATTCATGGCGATGCTATCCCACGATTAAGAGGGTGACTCACCTCAAGATACGACAGTATCTTCAGCCACAGAGC
This sequence comes from Cnaphalocrocis medinalis, assembly GCA_014851415.1. Classification (NCBI taxonomy): domain Eukaryota; kingdom Metazoa; phylum Arthropoda; class Insecta; order Lepidoptera; family Crambidae; genus Cnaphalocrocis; species Cnaphalocrocis medinalis. The sequence continues at coordinate 4,081,413 of CM026294.1, forward strand.
GTCACTGAGGGTGTTGTCCCGTCGTCTCCTGGGAGGGCCGCAGTCCGCCAGGGTGTGGTAGCCCTGGTCGAGGCTCAGCTCACTGAGGTCGGCGGCGAGGGAGATGGCAGGCTCGGGGGGCGGGGGCGGACGCCGGCGCGCGCCCCCACACACCCCGGGGCCTGAGCAGCTGCCACTGGACATGGTGCCGTGACCCTGGGAACAAAAAGAAATAAGTTGAGATAATCTATCTTCTAAACCATTTGTAAAGAGATAACTTGTATATGGTCAATAGAATATTTGGCTACGGTGGCCAATCTTTACAATCAGCCATGTAGGTACGCAGGATATATCTAAGACGTGGTTAGTGGGATGTAAACGTACACAGATACACCCTGCATTAGTGCACAAGTGTGTGCGAAAACACAGGTGCACTTTCTATTTGATGGGACACCATTGTGACACGACCAAAGAGGGATCTGGGTAGCAATTCTCGTGCACTCGACATTGATGTCGAATTAGTATTTATATGGACGAATGTATGAAATCCCTCAATTCGACTTAAGACTTCGAAAATATTATGTTTGTAATAATATAGGTACGTGTTTATGTCAAATGGAATCTATCTACAGTTTCTGATTTTCTATTTACCTACATTAAAGATCAAATGAGTTGTCGTAAGCGAAATACTTCTTAGAAATAAATTATTCTCAAGACCTAAGACTAATCACGGTTTCGTCAACAGCCATTACGGCTGAATATTGGTATCACGACTTTACTTCTACTTTAGAACAAATAGGTAAAGTGCTTAACGAGGCGCTTGTATAATGCCACCTTATTACAAAACGTAAAGTTATTACCGTACTAAATTGCATGCCATCCTGTGCAAACACGTAATGTTAAAAGGGGATTAAAGAGTTTTGTTCCGGTACTATTCTTTGATCGTATTTTGTAATAAGGGGTAAAAGTAAAGTATCAGCCTGTATACTGCAGGGCAAAGGCCTCCATCATAGAAATCAAGTCATCTCTACTTTTATGAGATTATGCTTAATCACCACACCTGTCTAATGCGGATTTGTGATCACAAACCCGAGTTTTATTATATGTTATAGGTAGGTGGCAGACGAGCAGACGAATTACCTAACGGTAAGCGACTGCCGCTACCCATAGACACCTGCAACGCCAGTAAAATTGGACCTCCCTCACTCGACGAAAAGGCCGTGGTAACACTCCAGTCATGCCGGCTCATTCATGCCAAAGCGTGGCTCTTCCACGGCATGAGTTTCGTTACATTTTAAAATTCGAAACACATTATGATTGACCAGGGAATCGAACCCGGGACCCCGCGATCATCAGTTCTCATGAAACCACTAGAGAGCGTCGATTAAATCTAATCCCTTCGTAGTAGCGATGACTTGATTTAAACGACGACTAACTTTAGACCACTCTTCTGAGAATTTATTACACAACGTAATAAATTTCCAGAAGACTTTCAAATTGTATCTTTTAATTAAAGCGTTTGTCTTTAAGGTCTATTTCAGTTAGTAAATTACCATATTTTTTTTATAACAGTGGTCATTTAACGCCCTGTTGGTCTAGCGGTTTAAGTACCGGATCTGGGGGTCCTGTGTTCGATTCCCGGGTCGAGCAAAAGTAAGTTTCGAATTTTTCGAACACAGCTCGGGTTTGTGATCACCAATCCGCATTAGGCAATGGTATCTAAGCCTAATCCCATCATAGTCACGCCGACTTGATTTCTATGATGTACGCTCTTGCCCTGCAGTTTTTCCTGGGTTTTTAGGCGGGGCGTGAAACGGCATCTCGGCAGGCCTTCAGGGTGAGAGTGACAGACTCAATGGACACTGTCTGTTCTTTTGTGCTTGTCAATCTCATATTTGGATCTCACGGCCGCTTACCATCAGGCGGAGGGAGGTCATCTTGATTGTCCTCGATATAAAAAAATATGGTGTATATGTTGAAACTTTACCTTTATTGACATATACACGCTGGAATGATGATGTATTTGGATTGGACTTATTATCTGGCTTCTCAGAGTAGATGCTAAAGTTGGTAAACACCAACAACTGTAAGGCAGCTTATTATAAGCAAACGTCTCTTAAACACAAACAGTGGATTTAGTTCTGGCAATGTTTCATTTAATATTTAATCGAAACTGAAGTGTACTTGTAAATTGAACAAGTCTTACAAGCACCAATAATAAACAATTCTGAATGAAATTCAAATTGAGGTACTACCAGGCCTGTCCCACTCCGCGTGTAGGTATCGAACTTGCAAGTACATGCGGCGTCCCCTCCGGAGGGGCAAGTTAGTAGAAAATCACGAACGAGCGGCGACGCACGCGCGACAGTTGCTTGCGATAGAAAGAGAACGCACTTCTAGGTATGAATAATGGTAGGCATTGAACGCTGGGCGGTCGGAATTTCAACGTTATGTTATGGTAGCCTGAGTCTTCATTTCCATAAACGGTTGTTAGGAGTGGGCTTTCTGTACATGTACTATTAAGTATTCTGTGGTACTACTTACACCCGTAACTATAAAATATCTAGTTGAAGTTAACGCCCCATTGGTCTAGTGGTTCGCATACCGGGCCGTGATCTCGGGGTTCTGGGTTTGGATTGTCGATTCCCGGGTCGAGCAAAAAGTATGTAAAAACGTTATGGTTTTGTGATCGCCAATCCACATTAGGCAAGCGTTATGATTCGATGACTTGATTTTTATAATCTAGGCCTTTGCCCTGCAGTGGGACAGTATCCATATTATTCATGTAGGTATTCATTAGATAAATCGATGACTAAAACTAAACCAAACCTAACTAAAACAAGAAACAAAAATATTGGAAATATCATATTCGGTGCATTTATTACCCAACTACCTAAAAAAATATGAAAAATGATCGTGAATGTTTTTTTGATATCATAGATATGTAGATGAGTAGATTGATCACTCGATGGTAACTGAACCTGACCTTTCCTCCCGATTGGGCCTCCAGTACCCTCACTCACTCAACAAAACATAGCGCAGACGCCGGTTTTCTGCGGGTATCACTCTAGTCGTGCCGGCCCATTCATGCCGAAGCCACGCTCCTACGATCAAGATGACGTGATGAAAATGATACGTGAATTAATACTATATTCTAATATTTGTAAATCTCCAAAGATAATCCCACTGAAAACGATAAGTGGTACATTTACATACAAAAAGACATTCCAGCTTATAAATGGGTGTAGATATAAAGCTGTCAAGGGCTTCAATGCATAATTAATAAGCCATTACGCTATGTTGTAGGCTTTGATATTAAGTTTGAAATACAATCGAGTACTTAAATAAGCCACAATTCACACTTAAGGCGAAGCCAGGGGAAACTCGCACGAGAATTTCAAGATTTTTTTGCTCGTCACTGCTCTAACTTAACTTCACCTTTTTTTATTTAGTAGAGTTTGACACTGCCGCACTTCAGGTTAGGTACTACAATCTGTCAAATTTCTTCAATCGAACCTCACCTTTATGTCAAACGTGTTTGGCCAAATATCAACTGAGGAAATTTGACAGATTGTAGTAACCTGATGTGCGGGCTGTCCGTACAACATACAAAAAAAATATTGAGACTGAAAAAAAATCCACGCTTATATCGAAAAAAAAACTTTCGTGCCTCTTATTTTGTTAAATTTCAACGACAGTTATACATGTTTTTTATTAAAAAGTATACATGTTTTTTATTAAAAAGGTGTTTTTTATTTATTAATCTTCAAACATAATAACTGATAATTTTAGATTAAGTCTAGTTTTCCAAAAGTTAATTAAAATTTACTAAAGAGTGTGAAATTCATTGAGGTATATGTAGAACTAGAGGAGACACCACCCATCATTAATAGGTTCCATTGAATTGCGGTGATTGTACCGCACTTCAATCAGTCGTTTGCTAGCACTGACGGATTGACCATCCAACAGTTGTTTCAGTGAAAAAGTACTACAAAGCGCATCAAAAATGCCGTGGTGTGTATTGAGATATTGCACAAATAATTCAAGGAATACGGCGAAGTGCAAAGGGATAATTTTCCACCGATGAGTAATTAGATATTTTCGTTTAAAAATTAAATACGAGCACAATTTGACAGACGCCATTATTGTCGCTTTCGACAAAGATTAATATAAACAGAAGGGACATTGTAGAAAATTGTTACATGCCTACCTACATACCGTTTCATTCATTAATTTATTTTTGGGAGCTCGAGTACAAACAAATCAATTAATGATGTCCTTATGCCTACCTACCATTCGATTTTTGATGTAATGATTTTGGTTGTAAAGAATTTTTAATCGATATTTTACTGTATCTCGACATGCAAAAGTTAACTAAACTTATTTTGTATAAGGGTAACTAAATAAAATGTATAATTTGTATTTACGACCTATTAATTCGTGCATCGCCCCTATAGGGAGAATAAAATTTCCGTACTTGAAAGGTATCTCTTCGTTTCATTTAACAAAACATGTAAACTGGCACAATCAATCTCATTTGAAGAAATTTTTAATATGTAGGTAGGTACTCTTTAATCATATCAAACAATACTTACATACACACAAATTAGATAATACGTAAGGATTCTTGTTAGGTATAAAACCAAGATACGAATAGTCCCTTCTGTTATCTGCAGCTTAGTCAACAAAATGACATTTTGTTGAGGTACGTTGAACAAAACGCGTAAAGTGCTATGAAAATCACGGCGTTTACGCCTTTTTGGTCACGAACAAACTTCATCCTAGAAGCGATATAGCGCTGCGTGAATTTCGCATGCTTAGACGATTAATTATTTTTCAGCGCTGCATCGCACTCAAAGTTTGACATTTCAAAATGGAACATGACCTTTGCTTAAGATAGCTCCTCTAGTTCTACTACCTCAATGGTGAAATTAGACCCTCTCGCGGTGTGTCCCCAGTTGCTGTGTCCAGCTCAAACAGAACGAGTCAGACAGAGACACAACCTGGCCTTAAATCAGGATTGTATGGAAAATGTAATGAGGTTCCTAATAACAAATTATTACGGTATACAGGACATAAAGTGACTTTAATTAAAGTTAATTTCAACCCATCGGAAAATGATCTACAGTATGTCAAGAAGAAATAAGTTATTGCCATTAGAAAATAGCAGTATTTTCCAATTATTACGACAAATGGGACAAGAAAGTTCTCACAAGTTCGTTCACGTGGAATAGTTACTTTGGGCACCATTTTTGAGGCAAAAATCAACATGTGTTCATAGGGATAGAAATATTTGTTACTTGGGATGTCACAACACATTTCGTACAGGCAAGATATTATTATGATACATTAAACACTGACACAAAATCAGACAAATACAATATAAATAAAAACCAAGGTAAAAAAACAAAATTTATTAAAAACTGTTTTATCTTCGACTAGTGGCCCGCCCTCACTTCGCTTCGGGACCGCAATTCAGAAATGAACCAATAGATGGCGTTGTGTCCAATAACATCGCGCAAGCGTTTCGTGTTTTCGGTTTACCTATAAGCCTTGTCGTTGTCTATAGAAGTTATCTCTTTATAAATTGTTTAGAAGAAGATAGGCGACAGAGCTATACAGCGTAGGTATAACTATCATAGAACATTAACGTCCTTACAACTAACTCATTTACTAACCGCTCTGAATAACATTAATGTTAAAAACAAATTTAGTTCTTTGAATTTTGGATATCACATAAAAAATTACAACTTTCCATACAAAGTCGGTCCCGTGACTTGTTCATTTTGTATGGGAAGTCGAAAAACCGACCCGAAAAAGTTGTAGAACAAATGGTGTTTAGAGTGGTTTGTAAAATACATGGTTAAAAGAATAAAAAACATTCGTGCCATGAAAACTTATGTTTGTTCAATGTCTGTGTGTGGTAATAACATGTCCGTTGTCTGATATCCGTACCACAAGTGATTCCGCTAATTCATAAGTAAGGGATCAAATCCATGAGATGTTGTATTTCTTGTTTTAAGTTTACATCCCAAGTAAAAGCCTCCCCGCAGGTCGACAGCTGCAATTATTTATTAAATAAAAAATATTCCCACAAACAGTAGCTGCCAAAGTAATATTATTAACGAAACCACTCAATTATCTAAGCAAAATAACTCAACGTGAATATCAATGAACAAAATTACTCGATTACACTGCATTTATTGGTAAAGTAGTAGGCATGAGCTTACGCATTGAGACGATTCGCTTATTAAACAAATATGAAAAGGAAGCACGTAGTATTTATTGAATAACTACATAAGTAATAGTACGTCATCAGCATTTAATTCCAGATGGCTGTTGCATCTTTTAATGATGGACTTTGAGATAAAGTGATTCTGCAAATCTTTTAAGCGATTAAGCCGATGATACTTATAATTAATCAGAAATCTTTTATGTTATAGGTGGCAGACGAGCCCACGGATCACCTGATAGTAAGCGATTACCGCCGCCCAAGGACACCTGCAACACCAGTGGTGTCACTAATTCGCTGGTTACTCACGCAGCAAAACACAGCGCAAGCACTGCTTCATGTCGGTTTTCTGTGCCGTGTCTATCCGACTGTTAACATAATCGTAAGCGTATAATCAAAAAAATTATTTATGAAATAAACATGGATAGTAACAAGATAGAATTCATCGAAGTTAAGATTTCTAATGAATATCGCATTAATTAGAAACTGACTAACAAACCCTTCCTGACAACTTGGGAATTGATAACGATGAATTATAGTTCTTGAAGAAACTTGGATGTTCCATAAAATTAACTTCTGTGGGATTTATTGTAAATATACCTACATATAAACGTTTCTGAACATATGTAGAAAGATGTGACAGTCGCCACAAAGTTTAAGGATCGGAACTTAAAGCTGCCAATGAGGTAGCTTATCTCCAGCTTCATTACATTATGGCCTATGCTAGCCTAATTGAATAGCTTACGGCGCCGAATACATTCCAGTCGTTTTCTATTCAGCTGCACGCTGCATTCAATCCGGCGTATCGTTGTTCCGCCGCATTTCAAAAGAGCCCTGTTTTTGATAACAGCTAGCCGTAATGTTATACGGCGGATTATACGATCCCGCGATATTTGCACCATGCTAAATTAAAATATCTGGTTCATTTTCTACATAATTTCCTATTTCTATACCTATAATATGGAATATACAAATACGAATAAGAAGAAGAACGCAGAATTGCCCACTCGCTTAAGGGCCAGATGTAAATACCTCATAATATCATAGGTCCGGTACAGGGTTGCCGTATGCCGAACTTTTTCCTCGTACCAGGGATGCCAAAAATCTCGTACTTACAATACCAATTCATACAGGTACTGAGACATTTAAAAAATGCGTAATAGATAAATTAAAATTATGCATATATTCAAAAGTACTACTTTACATATTTATTTATGCATTGTACATCAAATTACTCTTGATAGAATGTAAGAAGAATAGATTATGTAAGTTCTGATATGTTTTTGTTCTTTTTTCCCGCTCAAAGATTATGATTTAGTGTGATACCTAATAATTTATAGTGATTTGCTGAATGGATAGTTGGTTGGCTTGAAATAGGAAAAGGAATATTTGCTTAAAAGTGTTCTCTGATTCATAATCATGTAAAGTAAACTGACAGATGAAAATGACAAGTTTCTATGCATTTTAACATTATGCATTTGTCAAATTGAGTGATAATGTCAAAGATATTGTATATAAGAACTAGATGGCGTACTCATTACTTGCATTCGAGCCTCGTGAGATGTTTATAACTTGATTGGCGTCCTACTCTAATAAGGTGACCACACGATTTAGATTTTCGATTACAATTATTGTTTGTCAAACTCAGTCCACCCACGTGGGAGTCGGACATCGCTTTCTCTAGGAAACTCGTGAAGCCCATTCAAACTAGAAGGGCTAGCACGAACGTTTCAAAGTATCGTTTGAGTATTTATGAGCAATTTTGTATGAAAAAAACACAAGTTCCAAATTAAAATTCCTTATTATGTAAGGGAACCTGTTGTACCTCGGTCACTTTTTCATTCAACGATTTTAAAAAAAAAAACAGTTGTAACTATAGCAATTAAAACAACTTTAGCTGTTAGAAGAACTAATGTGGATCATAATATAAACTAGCGGCCGCCCGCGACTTCGTCCGCGTGGAAAAGTAACTTTTTACCCCCCTTTTAACCCCTTACAACCCCCTTAATATTATTATGTTGATAGCCTATAGCCTTCCTCGATAAATGGACTATCCAACAAAAAAATAATTATTCAAATCGCACCAGTAGTTTCGGAGATTAGCGCGTTCAAACAAACAAACAAACAAACAAACAAACAAACAAACAAACAAACAAACAAACAAACTCTTCAGCTTTATTATATTAGTATAGATTATATACAAGCATAGATCATCGTTTTGATAGGTTTTACATAATCTGAAAAAAAATTGGAATGTGGATCAAGGTACAACGGGGGTGATGTACCTAGATCATAGCTAGAACTCATCAAATAAAATCCATATTTCTCGACAAATAGCAAATATTTTTATTATTTTCAGATTCAACATGTATTTAAAAAACTGTAGAGTACATAATGCCTCTTTAAAGTACATCTTGACAAGTCAAAATTTTTGGCAGCCCCTCTTAATGATAATTTTTTTTCTTTAACTAATTTAATAGCACTAGAAAGTGGTGTTTTTGGAACAGGGGTTCGTTTGATGTTGTTTTTGCTACGAGACATTTTACCTGTACAAAAAACAACAAAATTATAAATATGTGCGTTCCTAAACAGAATTAACATAGTACATTTGTACCTTGACCATATGATCAAGGTACAACTGTTTTCCTATGATCAAGGTACAAAACCCCTACCCTTTCATGTTTATTCGCACATAAAAATTTGGGGGTTATGACGAACTCAAATAAGCATACTACATTATAAACTTAGATAAAGTACTTGTTTTAATCAAATGGTTTTGAAAAAATATGTTGGAAATAACAGAAGTAATGAAAGAAATAAAAAATATTTAATATTTTACTTTTATGCCGCGAAAACGTTAAAGTGATCTCCCATGCAAACTCGATACAATGGCCGCCTGCAACTAATTTCATGTTGATTAGTCTTGTGAAAGTTTACTATATCATAGACAAAGAGACATAAAAAAGAGCGCAAACATTTCAAAAACGTAGGGGGCTCCTATACGTACGATACGAAGAGACTACCGTTAACTACCTACTGTTCCTCATTATTTGATTATTATATTTATTAGTGCTTCATATATATATATTTTTTTGCATTTTCCCAGAACTTTCCAAAAGGATCAATTGTCCCCTATTCTGGGAGACTTGATCCCAGTAACAGGTAGACTAGATCTTAGGGGATCAAATCTCTCTAATGCAAATTTGAAATAAATGAAAACCCGGTGTCTTTATAAAAGCATTATTTAATTTAACAAAATATTAAATTTATATTGCTTTACATGTCTCACATGTTTCACTCAAGTATTAATTTTATGAGCATTGAGTCTCAGTCTTAGAAGAAATTTTACATTTTATTGCATTAGCACTATATGCGAATGCACTATCTATATGAACTGATCATCATCTAAAGGTTGGACTTACATTAGAAACGATGAAAATCACTTGTTTAGTAATTTTTCCCGGTATGACGGTAAGCCACCTTTTTTTAATTTCTTCATTCTTTGGAAATCTGAAACAGTAAAAAATCCAGTCTTTAGATGACAAGCGAAATGGACACCCTACTCAATGCAAAAATAAAACTTTGACTAAACACTTACTTATGAAAAGATACACCGCAACCTTTATATGATTCACTTTTGCATCCTATCACACAACAAGTGAGAACCATTATTAAATAAATAAGCACAATTTTTACACTTTATTTTTGTCGTCACAATAATACAATCTTTCAAATTATTTTTGCCGCCGCCATATTGGTGATGTCCAGACGCCAAGTGTTGCATATTTATTATAATTAAAACTACCATATCACCGACTTTTACATAAAACTAGTCGTTTATCATGGTTTAAAATAAAAATATTTTGAAAGTTCCCCAGAAGAAGAAATGTAAACTTTGCGTAAGTTATACCACAAAGGTTTTTTTTTTATGATGGCAGCCCTTTAGACAAGGACATATTCCTGTCGATCGCCATCTCGCTCGGCTCGATTTTCTGTAAAGCGATTTGGCATTTCAAAGTAATCTTTATTCTTACTGCATAGAATCGAAATTAACATTGCATTCATTTTCATAGTACACCATCTTGTTATAGTGTAAAATCTTTGGATAATGTATGGGGATGACACATTGACATCTGTCAGTTTACTTTACATGATTATGAATCAGTAGCGCTACCCTGAGTTGGCATCGAAAACTGACATAACGTAAACTATTGCTCTGTCTCTTTCAAATGCATCACAATGAAAGAGACAAATCGATAGTTTTCGATAGCGAGGATTGTATTTCAAACTCATGGTAAGGCCACTGAGTATAAGTGTTAAGATATTTTAATTTACCTATGATCTGAATCTCGCACTGGTACGAGATTACACGTATGTACCTACATCTGGCAAGCCTGGTTCGGTGTCTATACTTTAGCCTCTACCTGAACACAGCCTAGCAATGTTGTCATTAAGTGGTTAAACTTATATTGCAATTAAATGCGATTATCTCCACAATGGGAGTGTAAATCAAACCAGTCTGATGTTGGGACCTTAGTCGCGGCTTGTACCTCTAATGTACTGTGGTGTTGCTTTGACTTTATTGTAATTAGGTATTGCCCAAATCCTGAATTGTGCTCTTTTTTATATTGGGGCACATCAAAATGACCTCTCTTCGCCTGATGGTAAGCGGCCGAGAGATCCAAATTTGAGATCGACGGGCACAAAAGAACAGACAAAGTGACCATTCGGTGTTGCTTGGACTATGTTGTAATTACTATCCCAATCCTGAATTAAGGTCTTTTTTACACCTATTGAGGACAATCAAAATGACCTCACTTCGGCTGATGGTCGGCCGTGAGATCCAAATTTGAGATTGATAGGCACAAAAGAACAAAGTCCATTGAGTCTGTCACTCTCACCCTGAAGGCCTGCTGAGATATCGTTTCACGTCCCGCCTAAAAAACCCAAGATTGTAAGAAGGAGGAATTCCAACACATGAACTGGAAGGGCATTCAATGACTTGATGGTTTGAGGCAGGAACGAGGAGCTAGGCTCTTGGTGCGCGCCTAAACTAATTCATTAACTATATACCTTGGGAATTTTTTTTTATCAGTATAGCGCCCTCGAGAAGTGAACAAGACAGTTAAAAAAGCAAGCTGTATATTTCCATACTAAGTTTAAGTCTCGCTTTTGAAGTGGTAAAATCATATAACCTCCTTAATAGTCAGATTTTCATTAAGCCATAAATTTCCCTGTCTACTGGGAGACTTTGAACGTCTGTTACGGGTAACTTGGCATATAAAACAAACCATGCTTGATGGTTAGACGTTTGAATGAGAAAACAGATATTATTCGCTTCATGAGTAAATTACGATGGGAGCGATGATAGCTCAGTGGACAATGTGCCTGCCTAACGGTCGTGGGTACTAATCCGAGCATGCATCACTGGATTTTTCAAATCTACGTGCCTTATTGTAATCTCAAATTTGACGACCCGTTTAGCGCAATGGTTTGAGCGCCGCTTGAGATGTAAGGGTTGCGGGTTCGATTCCCGCACCAACACAAATGTTTGTTGATGAAACAGATATTTGTGTTGGGTCTGGGTGTTTGTGGTTCCTTTGTTGTTTCTGGTTTCTATAGCACAAGGGAAAACCTTAGTTTGGGACGTTGTTGAAATTTGTTGTTATGAACATTTAATGTTGTTCAGAATGGTGATAGAACACGTGGTTAAAGGGATGTAAATGTTCACAGATACACCCTGGAATCAGTTACATAAGGTAGTGTCGCCAAAGATGGCCAGCTCCCAAGATAGCCCACTTTAAAAAAAATACAGTTATGATTATTCAATCATTTGAAATTTCGCTGGTTTATGCTACAAGTGCCACAGACAATACTGCAAGCATGTTACACTCGCGCGCGTCGCCATTTTGAAGTAGACCACAGTTCATTTGGTCATGTCAAGACGATATACGTTTATAACCTCCTTTATGTCAATATTTTGAAAATTAGTAAATTTAAAGCAAATCTGTTTAATATAAAAGGTAAACAATTCATAGTTTGAACTATTTACTGTCGAACTACAGGTAAGTGCTATTATTTATTACCGTTTTTGTATTTTTACTGGATTGTTATCCGGGGTGTAATTTCCTATCATGGCCCATAGTATAATACCCTAACATAGCCCAGGTCCAGATTGCAATTAAAGTTGTGATTATGTTGTTAAGTTAATTCACTTTTGATTGGGATACTTTACAGATTATTTTTGTTAGGAGGATACTCCATTTATGATAGTAGCGTAATAGTATAGTTTTTATGATTGATCTCAAAGT